>JAQIXP010000905.1:0-21505 GCA_034700285.1 Proteroiulus fuscus
TGCTTCCCCCAAAAATGACTGGCTTTATTGTTATTCTGTTTTATTTTTTATACCCCCTTTCTTTCTTCCCCCCCCCCCCCTCCCTCATATGTCCCGTATCGTTACTTGGCAATTATGGCAACCCTAACTATAATGCATACTTGTATTATTGTCTCATTCACTGATAACCTATTTTTTATCATTGTCTTAAAATATACTAGCCTATTGAGTACAAATTTAAATAATGAAAAGGCCTGAGCATGCTATTAAATCGTTATATTTTTAATTTGTTTTGAATTGCGTTTGATTTATAAAATAAGTGCAAACGAAATTCTATCAAAATATACGGGCCTGCTTAAAATTGGTTGTGTATTTACCTGTCCTGCCTGTGAACCTGGTGGCATAGCATAGCCCATAGATGGACCTGGGTCCTGTGGAGGATAAGGCCCATAATTTGGAGTAGTCGAGGGAGGATATCCTTGGAAACCGCTCATTGTGTTAAAATTGCCAGTTAAAATGTTCATTCGGTGCAATCACAAATTGTAATGAGAATGCCACCCATCTGTTTACAAAGTTTTTATCAATTATTTTGTGAAAAGGGTATGTACGATACCAGATTATTGCTAGTGTTTTTGTTCTGAGTTTTGATTACATGTCACGCCCGTCACGTCATTGTTAGGTGAGCTAATATTTGATATTAGTAATCCTAATGCAAATAACACTCTTATTAACAGCCCCTAAAAATTGTTTGACAACTTATTGGTTTGCACGTAATAGTAGGTCTACAACTCTTTATAGTCGCTTTTAATTCTAGGTAGAATTTTAGGTAACTGGTTTCTTGTATTTTGCATATGTTTGGAGAATCTTGATTGTTTAATCTGTTTATCATTTGTGTGTGATTAAGTGGGTGCGGGATGACGTTTTGAATTTATCAATAGGGTTCAAGAGTATTCCTTAATTATCGAAAAAGTTATTTTATTTTCAGAAATATATTTTTATCTAATTTTGATTGAAAATTTACTTAATTAATAATATACTATGTTGAACTCGGACCTTTTGTCATTTACTTTCATGTAAATTTTTGACTAAAAAAACAAAACACATTATTTGCAATATAATTCCTTTTAATAGCAATAACAAGTAGGCATAGTTGCAAGTTTAACTAGTTGTATATTGTAATTTCGTAGACCAAAAAAAGTTACTGAAAATTTGAAGAAAGTTTGAAAGCTTATGCAGTTAAAAAAATGTTGTTGCAATGCAACCCGATGAAAAAACTAAACAATTTTAGTCATATCACTCATGGGACCCGTATACAATCTAGTTAATTGGCATTAAGTACATGCTGTATAGGTAACTAATTTCCTGCTGCTGTGGAGGTACAATAATTCTTCATATTATGCAGCATAGGTACAATGTAGTCCTACTAGCTTTTAATGTGGTCCAATGGCAACAAACATTGTAATAACTGAAATTGGTGAGACTGATTTAGCTTTGGCAATGATTATTTGGCGTATAAAACTCACAACACTGTCTCGGTTAATTAGATACCATTCGGTCTATTCTAGATTTCAAAATTTATGCTGAGAATAAGTAAATATGGGAGAAATGTATCACAATGACCTTTGGCTTTTTTCGGAAGTATATGCAAGTTTTAAAGCACTTGTCAAATATTGAGAATACATTTTTTCTTAAGAAAAGAACCCTCCACGAGCTGAAGATTGAACACAAATATAGTAACAAACAGTTTTATACATTGAAAACCTAGTGTTGGTAGGTTGAAAGTTATATAAGACCTAAATTTCAAAAAGGCAAAAATATTAGTATAAATTTTAAAAAAGTGAGATTAAGTCCTTTCTTATGCGGAAGTTTGTTATCTCGGAATAATCATTTTAACTTAAAGGAATTGAGCTGTTCGTTCATTGCTGTAGAATCTCCAGTAAAACTCTTTTGTAGTCTCCACTGGTATCACCCTGTAAAGGTCAAAAATAGGGTTTAATGTTTTGGCAGTATATTGTGTCAATGCTACAATAACTTAATTCGAGTTTTAATATTACCGCAATGTGACTTTCGAGAGATCTCCCGTACAAGCGAGCATATTCGTTTTTGATTAACTGTAAGTCTATCTCGGACCGCGAAACGATGATGCGAATCAGGCAATTGTCGTGCGTTCCTGCACCTTGCATGGAGTGGTGAAGCCTTTCGGCAAAGTATCCTATCCTGTTTCGCACACATTTGACTGAAAACCAAAATTAGAAATTAATACCATAGTTAAGGTAACGTTAATTAATATTATAATAGAAAACAGATCATGTAAATAAACAGGTTACCCAAAGTTAACATTCCATCCAATAAGTCACCAGACATCTCATTATGTAAAGTTTGCTCAATAGTACGCTGAGACATCCTTTCGTATTCCTGAAACACGACTTGCAACTGAGCATAACTCTGCGAGACCAAAACTGCAGTGAATGCCGATTCGTCAGTTCCCCAACGGGCTTCTCCGGCTCTGAGTAATGCCTAACAGAGAAAACAAAAAATATAAAAAAATAATTAAAAAATCCATTTTCACCCTTTTCATTTAAAATCAAAAGCAATTGTATACCTGGGCATCTGTGACTGCTCGGTTACGGTCGATTTGAGGATTTTCGTTTCTGTTTCCCTAAAATTGAAAAATACATAAATAAATTATACAATATGGAGAAATTACTGGAAAATGTTAAGTTACATAGAGATAATGAACTTACCACATTAAGAGCAACCAAAAGGCGCTTGAAATAACCGGACGTATCACTTTTGAGATCCCTTTCGAGTGAAGTCTTGTACACTGCAATTGAGGAGTGGTCTCAATAACTCTGTCAGAATTAATTCAGCTGATAGTTAGTAAGGTTAAAGTAATTAGACCTACTTTGCTGGTATGCAGCTTTAATCTGGTGAATCTCTGAATTCGTGGCCGTAGCAAGGATTTCCACAATGGTTCTCTCCGCTGTTCCAATTCCGCTGATGGCGTTCCGCAAGCATTTAGCCAAGTATCGATCTCTTGGCATCATTAAGGCTACAATTACATCCTCTAAACTTCCTGACAGTTCGCTTTTCAAGTTATCTACCAAATCCTGTGTCAAAATGAGAAATTACTTTAATATTTTGGAGAACTTTTTAAGGTATCAATATGCTTTATATAAGCCTTACCTTGCCATACAAGGTTTTGTACATAATTTCAGTTTGACTTCTCTGGGCAGATGTGCGATGCGCGAGCACCCTTATGATGGCCTTTTCATCAGTTCCTGTAATCAATATTGAGAAATTTGTGTTAATACAGTAATTATAGAATTTAGCTTTTCTCCTATCGGATACAATACAATATTTATTTGTGTAATTCTTGAAATTTTTGTCTATATAGCTTTTCTTATAACAATTCCTAAATAACATGTTAGCATTTAAGTAACATATGAGTTAGCAAATTTAGACATTTGAAATTTATTTGTAATCAGCGCCAGATTTGGGGACCCTGGGAAGTTAACAAAGTCAGGATCGGAAAGTCCCCCTCTGAGGTTAGGACCCTAGGCAGCTGCCTAGTTTGTCTAGACAAAAGCCCTGCCCGTTTGTAAGTGATAAAATTCTGACTAAATTTATTTTGGAACTCAATTAATTATGAAAATTATTGATTCATAACTATTTACAGCAAGACGTTCATGATCCTACAGTAACTTTAAATGATAATTTATATCATTTGTGATAAATTGCACCAATCAGTAATATACTAGCACATATCCGTATGTGCAATTTCAAACGTGAATGTTATGAGGCCAGGTTAGGGAGTGTCTACCATATTCATTTTGCAAGTCTGCCAATTGCTCAATGCTAGGCTACTTTTTATTTTCACATTAAATTACCACTTTTCAATGCTCTCATTAATGAGATACAATTGTATCTATTGTGAATAGCCTGACAATATTTTGACTTCCGCTTTAAAATGGACTGTATATCAGTACAACCTAAACCTAAAATAACGCTTCTGCTTATCTATACAAACAAATTTGCTTTAGCACAATTTTACATTTTCCTTTCATTACATGTAATAGTTCTAGTTTCATTAGAAAATTTTGTAAATTAGTAGGCCTATATACCAAAAGGTGCCAGTTTGTGTTGACCACATCATACAATTTGAAAACATTTTCTATGGCAAACGTTTTATTTCATGACCAAATTAATGTTTATAGTTTTCCGGGACTTTACAAAAATTTAGATGCAAGAACTCTTTGAATTGCTTTTTTTCCCTCAAAACATTTTTCCTCTAAATGGAAATAAAATAGCCCTGGCGCCATGGCGTTGGTTTAAAGGGAAATAGGATGTTGAATAATATCCGTATTTAATATTTTATTAGAGAAAATGTTTTTAAACTTACCAAATCCTTTCATTGCTTTCCTGAGAACTTCAGCATCATTTCTTGCATCAAAGGAAGGATACGGCTTGATCGTTCCTTGATTCTGAAATGACAACAATAACGTCCCAAAAGTCCATATAGGCTACAAAATTGAGCTTACAGATTTAGTCTAATTACTATATACACAAACGTACACATACAAAATAATTATGATAACAATTACAAAAGTATTCAACAAGATGAGTACAAAATCATTTTGGGTCTATTAATGTCCACTAGATCTGTTAAGTTTGACCTTCTTTTTCATAATCACAAATACTTACAGTGGGATATGCAGAGCCTGCGGCAGCCATTTTTAAACTTGTTTTCTAGTTTTATGAAGTCCGCAAAGACAGAGGAAGCATTATATATAAATGCGCAATGACTATATAATAAATAACACCCAGGGAAAGGCTAGCTGCCGCCTGACTATTTTTAAAAGGTACGTCATTTTGGGATGACGTAAAAGGCCTTGACCAACCTGCTCATTAAATTTCATTTTATATTGCATGTGAAGGTGGACTCATTCACACACGTAGTATGTGATTCACCGGGTACTATTCAGGATATGGCCTACAATCCTACATATTAGTTAAAACTTTCCAAATAAAATTAGTTTGCAAAACTGAATTGCATGGCCACTGATTCAATCGTTGCACAGTTCGGGAAAGTCAAAACCACTTTTTTGTTATTATAATATGTGCAAACTGCTATTGATATGTCAAAAGTTAAGGCTTTACAATATACCGATAAATGATTTTTGACTGATACTGAATTGCTATAGAAGAGTTAGTATGTTAGTAGGCTTATATGTATGCCTATAGCTCAAAGTTCGTAAGCTTTTGATTTAGCGATTTAGTCTCAAAATGGCATTCGTGATGCCTGTTTGTTGAATTATCCCATCATCCTAAATGACAACTGTGTAGGCAACTGTAGGCCCCTACTATCAAAAATTAAATAATTCATGCCAGGTGGTTCAGTCGAGATTTAAAAATTGTTGAAAACAGGGGAATACCGGTAACTCTTACACCATTTATTTTTTATATTAGCACAAGCCCATCGACTACTGAGGATAAAATATGCCAAAAACAAGTTTAAACTCAACAGCACACATTTTATTGGAATTAAAAGCTGGATCAAAATGCTAATTATTGCAAAAACGATATTGCTTGTAACAACAAATAAATGTACATTGTCTGCCGTAGTTGCAAATTTACAAATTGTTAATTAACCGGCATACAACCCATAGGTTAACAAAATAATATAACATAACTAACATATGTAAACTACTTGGGAATAAAAATTGGCACCTTCGATTGTATTGAACAAGGAACGTAACTATCAGATCTAAATTTATATTAGTTTGCTCTTTGAAAATCTCCCAAACTTTCATTAAGCTAAAAGTCAATACGGATTTGCAGGATCGGATTCTTTTAAAGGAAGCCCGATAATCTTTTGAGGCGAGGGATACCTCTTAAGGTTATTTTTACACATAGCTGCACCATGCAAAAATAAATAAAATCGATGACGATTAAGTCTTCCGCGCAGAAATAGCACGACTACAGTGGTATAGTTCCAGCTATTATAGATTCCTTTTATTTGAAATTCCTGGCGCCACCGTATGACATGTAGGCCTAATGATAGAATGTGATAGGTGTTGATACACAGAGGTGGCACGGTTGGGTTACTAGCATAGCATTTGTTATAATTCATGCAATTTAAGGACCTTGAAATGAACAGCTAAAACTGTCCAGAGTTCCCACAATTCAGTGACAAACATTTGTATTAATTTTAGTTGGAGGATTACACACTTTACAAATATAAAGATGTCTAAAAAAAATTAAAACCAAAAATAGAAAATTAAAAAAAAATTTTACCGTAGCCTCTAATAATAAATATAGAGATTATTCAAATGCGGTTTGGAGTTGCTTTATACTAACAAGACTTTCGGCCATCTGATTGCTGCTAAGAGTTCACTGGTTATGTTATACTTGGTTTTTTAAAAATGAAAAGTCCTTGAAGCTAAGAGGACTGCTTGCTGTAGGCCTACTGCTAAAATAATTTATAATAAACCAATGTTAGTCAGGCCAAAGTTATGTAAAAAATCTAGTGAAAATGTGTAAAAATCAATTACTGTATTATGTTCATGGGTTGTGACATTTTTCTTTTTTTTAATTGGAATTAATGGACAGCAAATTTCAGAGGGTAAGAACTGTTGCTACGTGTGTACATTTAAAAAAAAAAATAGCAACTCCAAACTGAGTTGAGATTCCCATTAAAGCCCTTCTCCCTAAAAATTCCTTAATACACTCCTCCTTATGACAGAGTAATGGTACAAAATTTAGTGTATAGGTAATATCAGTAGGCCAACTGATATAAATCTAATCTTCTCGTTATCGGAAAGTGGTAACTTCTTCCGTGGAAATTTTATGTAATTCATAAACGTATCTTTTATCTTTTTCCCTGAAAAACAAAAATAAAACTGAAAATCCCGATTCCAGGGAATGGCGTCCTGGAGGAGAATTTCCAAGCCCAGTAGCTTGTAGCAATTATACTTTTATGTGTCAGTGTGGGAACCCTGCACGTATTCTGCTAATTAAATTACTAGGATTATTGAATTGTTCTTACCGTTGGATAGCCACTGCCGGTTGGATAACCCTGCTGCATTCCTGGCTGGGGAGCTCCATAAGCGCCGGGATAGGACTGAGGCATGCCCTGTGCATAGGGAGGTGCTCCTGCTGAGGGATAGCCCGGTGCAACTCCTGGGTATCCTGCACCAGGCACAGATGGAAATCCTGGTGCTGAAGGGTATGCAGAACCCGGAGCAGATGGGTAAGCCGATGTGGCTGGAGGGTATCCGTAGGGCTGCTGGGGTGCTGATGGTCCTCCACCCGGGTACGGCGCCATGCCACCGGGATATTGCGCTGCGGTTGGGGGATAGGATGATGCAGGGTTGGAGGGATAAGAGGATGGGTAGGATGGATCCATTGGAACATGGGGATACATTGTAGGGGCAGGAGGATAAGCGGGGCATGTTGAAGCGCCTCCAGGATATGCCGGATAGCCTGACATCTGCAATGATAACAAATAGTTTCAGTAAGTCATGCTGAATAAGGATTTCTTTAGATGGATTCACACCCTATTTAACAAAAGTGTGAACAGAACAGAGGCCTAATATGTTTGTTCATCTCATATATTAGTTACTCCTGCATAGTTATTGAATCGTAAATGGTCATGCTGGATCCATGCTGAAGTAACTAGTCCTAATGAAAATCTTAACTTTGCTCAAAAGGGTCAAAATCTGAATTTTCAAGTTTTATTTAAGTCAAATAGCATGTAGACTATTGTTTAATACAGGTCAGATAAAAATGACAAGCTTATGAGGAATGTTCAAGTATGACATCACGTGCACTTGGGGATCTGATGTCATACTGTTTTGATGAACTGCAGAGAGGGAAGACGAGGGCCTAATTTTGTTATTTAGAACAAATGTGAATTTTATTTAAAAATAGGCCTAAATAAAGATTCTACTAGAATGAACCCGGTAAATTAATTACTTCAGCATGGGTAATACTACATAGTGAAGGTTTGGTTTCATGGTGAAGTAACCTAGCTAATCGAAATAAGGATATTTTTTTTAATTGTCATAGCTCATTGGGGGCTATACAGAGGATGACTATATCCCTCCCACGAGCTCCCGTGTCTATAAATCAAATGAAGCATTTTGAGCCATTAATTTTCTGAGGCTAAAATACAGTTGGGAGAAATATGCCATACGGCTGAGGCTGAAGGGGGGGGGGTATGAATCTCGCAGTCAGGAAATTTAAAGCATTCCCACGTCATTGTAGACTTAAGCATCATCCCTAAATTGAATTTCCAACAAAAAATTTCTATCTTTTGGAAGGCAAGTTTCAGCCACCAAATTAACATTAACATACAAGGAATCATTCGAACAGTTCTGTCTAGTTCGTACAGTTCCCTAAACATGGGAACATAAAATTAAGGTGCACTTTTCAACTTTCCAAAACCAAAAAATGCACGTGTCTCTCCCCACAATTTGCCTTTGTCCTTGGTTGGCCCTTTAAAGGTCATCTCCGAATAACAAGGTCGTGAACCTGTTTTATTTATTTCAACGCCGCTTAACCGGTCGAAATTGGAGCTATCCACGTCACACACTGCTGCTAACGATAGGCCTACTTTTATAATTCCCATCGGCAGTTTCATACCTTTAAATCTTGTGATTTTAATCTCTTTGGGATTCTTTGATACTAGGCAGAATGATGTGCGTGTGTTGTTGCCGCGGTTGGATTACTTCCCGTTATCTTCCTTATTTATAATTATTACACACACACACAGTTTTAAGTTATAAATAAAATGCGAAAACGCTACATAAGCATTATGACTGGGCGTAATGTAGAATTAGAATATTGTAAACAAGTTCCCCATTCTTACCTGTTGTTGCTGGGGTGGATAATTCATTCCTGGAGTTTGAAATCCAACCATGGATGGATTGTTACCCCCTGGCTGTGGATACGGGGGATAACTTGGATTCGTTTGGTTTGGATAACTCATTTTGTTGAAAAGACTGCCTGTTCCCTTGAGCAGTTCTCTTCCCAACTGCTGCGTTAGTGTGTTTTTCAAATGCTTTTTGGCGAAGTCCATGGTTGTATGGGGTTGTTGCCTATGCTATAGCTTACGAAATGCTTGTCCAACTGGTTTTGAGCTGTTTTTAGTTTTACGTTTCACTGATTCACAAAAGCTTATTTCAGTCGAGGATTTTACCCCCAGAATTTCACGAGGATTATATTTATAACTTTCAGTTTTCTGTTTATTTTAAGATTATTATTGAACTGGTCATGCAGATATAGACACTATTATTTATTCAACCTATATAGTTATGACGAGCGTTCTCGTGCCCTCAATTATGCTGTTTGACGTCAGAATAACATCTATTTTTTTCCATTTCTTAAGTATTTTACGTGGGAATTTTGAAATATTCGTGGTTTGAACTATCATTGAGTCATTTTGGGAGTCACCCAGGACCAAGACTTTTTGGTAATTGGTATCCCCTGTTCATCTAGGTCTATATTATGGTCATCAATCTATCTAATTGGTTGGTAGCCATTTTTGTTGTGCCATGTTAATTGTTTTGAATAACCTGTTGTGAATCTAGCCTATATGTATTAATTATTGCATATTGTAACTTATTTCTGATAATTGTAGAATAGGAACTTTGTGCAGAGAAATAAAAGTGGATAAAAATTTCGGGTTGGCACGTACCCAGTTTGAATACAAGATTCCTTTTTAAATGTAAATTAAGCGCCATCGGTGATAAATAATTTCAACTACAGTTTAGCCCATATTGAAATGGCGGCCCATATGGTATTTGCCATAGAAGTATGGAGCCATCTAAGATGAATTCTGAATGGCCATACTAAAATGGCCAAAATAGTGTGGAAATTGTGTAGAGCATGACTTCATTTTGTACCATGGCAGGCAAATGAGGCAGTGCCGCACCCAGAAATCCATTTTTTTGGGGGGAGAGGGGGGGGGGGGGCCGACCAAAAATATGTTTCAAAATTTTTGGCTATAGGTGAAAATTATAAAAGGTTTTTGTACATCATTGTAACAATTGACTCAAACAGGTGCCACAGGCGATTATTTTGATCAAAAATACTCAAAAATGGGCTAAAAATCAGTGCCATAAGTGTCAATTTTATCATTTTTTTTAATAGTAAAGCATGTTTGAGAATTGTTCCCAAATATTTTAAATGTAGGGCCTAAATAGAAATTAAGCGGTTGTATTTGTTTAACACAGAGTAATCAGACTTACTTCCGGTTCTTAATTTTGTATGCAAGCACTGCTACCAAAATGAGCACAAATAGTCTGACACTTTTTTAGTAGCCCTGTACAAGGTCATGGTCTAAAAATACGAAAAGTAATTCTCTTACCTGTTGATATGAATAATTCGTTTCTGGCATCCTATAAGTATACATTGCTGGCAAATTTGTATAGGTGTTGTTAGGGTAGGGTGGATAACTTGGTAGGTTCGATGTAGGCCTATATCCTCCGTAATTATTATAGTTATAAGGATAACAGCTGTCGCTGTAATAACTGTATGAATAACTCATTTTGTAAATATTTGTATTTGTGTGAAATTTCTTAAGCTTATAATTCATCAAGTTCTTTATATACTATTATACCAACTGAATAGTATTCATGCTTGATACATTTGTTATCTTGCATTATTACCGGTATCATCATGTTGTGATAAGAAACGTGACGTCAGTTGAGTCATACTGTTGCTGTTAGTTATTTTACATCAGGTGCTAATTGTATTGCTTAAGAATTGCACATTTGGATAGGAAGTTGTTTAAATTAAATGTATTTATCTTTAATAATAACTCATATACATATATGACATTTATTTATGAACTACCTTTTGCAGAAAATCATGTAATTTTACCCAAGGTTTTTTATATTATTATTATTATTTTAAAGTATATATCTTAATTGAGAGATGTTTGTCAGAAATAAAATTATGAGCTAAATCTCTTAATTTTTTTTGCGTCATTTCCTGGGAAATTGTAAAATAGCATCATTCTATAAAAAAAAAATCAAAAACAGGAAAGTATGTAAAAAATTAGTGATTTTTCTCATAATTTTATTCAATCGTAAATGTAGATTTCAAAATTGTTTGGATCTATTATATACCAGTACACTAGAAAATAAATTAGCATTCATATACAATATTGCAGGGTCTTCAAAAAAAAAATTATTTGGGACCGTCCAAATTTTCTTCTAAAAATAAGTTAGCACCAATTAATGTACGTAGGTCAAAAATGTCTAAACTTCGATCTAAAACTAAACAACTTGGAATGTAGTTTACACAAAGTCAGTAGCCTATTTCATTGAACGGAACACAACGGATACTTCTGCTGGAAATTTAAATTTTTTTCTTTCGCGCTGTTGAGAGCTTGAGATCCTTGTACGTGAAACTCTAAGGAAATGGTCTAGAATCCTAAGTCCTTATTTTGTAGGTAATACTGCCACTTCTTTCGATATCCATCTGGCATCAGCCGATAATCTTCGTCATCCTCGTTTCGGGAAGACTCAGAATTATCGTATTCCTCTTGATCTAGAAGCTGTTTTAAACCAGATATGGAATATCAATAAGTCAGCCTTTTCCTGAGAAAAATAAAAAATCCTTACCGTTTTGTCGCTTTCTATGTCTTGAGATGGAAGCAAGTCAAAATCGACAATTGCGGCCGGTTTTCGGTCACTCTTGACCACTGTTACAGACTTGGTCAATGGAGTGTATCCACTCTGCTTAACCGTCACTTGGTACTGACCGGGCGTAATTAGGCGCCAGTAGTCTCCATCATGAACTATTACAAGCATGTAATATCTCAATTGTTAATGGATGGAATTATTTAAAAAAGTTTATATGGCATGGTTTCATACCTGAAGTGATGTCATGGTTGATATGTTGTGGGGTTCCTTCTGTCACGTTGGTTACATGAATTGTGGCCCCACTGATGGGTTGACCAGTGACTGCATCTCTGACTACGCCTTTGATACCGATGTGTGCCTATGGAATTGGATTGTTTGCAAATATTAGAGCAGGATTCAAGATCATTTGACATTTGTATTAGAATTTTCCTGGACATTTTTTCTTACCTGCCACATGAAGTTAATTAAAGCGTCCTTGTTGTTATCCCATTCTTCGGCTAGTTTGTTTTCTTCTGGGAACTTATCACATCCCAGTTCCAGGGTTATTTCGAATCCGTTTGAACTTAGGTAATTAAAATCTTGCATACCTGAAAGTTAAATTTTGTAGGATTATTTTTATACTTCGTGAGAAATTAACACTGGTTACATTACCATATGTCACTTATTTTACATACCTCCAGATACACTGTACCAAGCTGCCCCATTGGTAATTCCTCCGTTTTTGGCAAAATCGTCCTCGAGGGAACTGTCACATGGTTTGTGATCCGTTTTACTCATATGTTTGTGTTTGTCAGCATAGGAAGAAGCCAGCATTCTGTAAATTGTATTTAATGTAATTTTAACTCGGGTTAAATTATACATATTTACGTTTACTTTCTACTTTTTCTTAATGATTGGGTTGATTGTATGGTTGGGTATTTCTTAAAATTCACGTGAGAGTATTTACTTGAAAACTGCATCATCTGGTGAAGCCGAATATTCCTTCTTACTGGATCCACGACTGAGATCGTACGGATAGTTGGCCACGAGATCTCCTCCATGGATGTTAGCCGATAGTACGAACGGGTATTTCATGATCCAGTGGATAGCAGCCAGGGTTTCTTGTTGAGGCTGTATTTCATATGAAATTGGTTAGTTAACCAGTCTGCAAGTTTAATCCGTGGAATTTTTTTGTCCTACCATGTGGTCCAACTCGGACAGCCGAGTCATCAGGTGATTGTTGTTGTTGATATGATTGATTTCGTTGGTGTAAATGATACGATCCAAATTGGGGAAATCTCGATTCAGATCCACTCCATTGGCATTTGGGCGGCCGATCAACCAGCCGCGACCATCACTCTTGAGAAATTGACAAATAAATAATTATAGACTGGACGGTTTTTTAATCGGCCAATTTAAATAAATGATCTACAATCCTATGTTTCCCGCCTTCTCCCCCCCCATCCCAGTTAATAATTTGAATGGCTGAGATCTAAAATCACTTGAGTCCATACAGATTTCTTGTTTTTAGAAAAATGCTTTTAGATAAAATCCTGATTTATTGCATTCAAATTAATTATTTTAAGATTCTGAGCTTAATTTTCAAGATAGAAACTTGTGCTTTCCTGGATATGCACCTTCATATTTTAGATTCCATTGAAAGAAATCTACTTGTTTTTTGAGTCCTCTTTAACCCTATACCCAAATTTGGGTATTTAATACGGTACTCAAAGCTTTGCACACATAGTGATTCTGGCATTTTTCATCTTCAGTGGTCAAAATAAGCCACTTTTTCCTGTCTTACCCCCAACTTTTTATTGATTTAGCTGATAGAACACGTACAGTTTAGCTACAATTTCATGAAAATATCTCATTTTCAGCAAAAATGGACTCCGCTGCCAAAGTAATGTTTTAGGCACATTATTTTGTATGGAAAATCATAAATTTAAAAATTCAAAATATTGATTTTATGCACTCGTAAATAATATTTGGCATGATATTTGGCGAGAATGGCGTATCCAATGGGAATTAATGATGTGTTTACCTGCACTGCAGTTTCCCATCCATCAGGATTCAGTGATGGTAAAATATGAATGTGAGTTTGATTGACTAATCGCTGGATATCGTTGTTTCCTTTGGAATATTCTTCGCACAGATAATCTGCTAGTTTCAGTAACAACTCTCTTCCGAGGATTTCGTTGCCGTGCATGTTACCCACATACTTGAATTCTGGTTCCACTGAAAGTAATAACATTTTATTGGCGAAACCCAATTCTTGAAATATAATTTCTATAATGCTTGTAAAAATTGGAAAAAAAGGCAAAAATGCATTTGTTAAAATGTGAAATTCTAAAGGGTTCGACAAATTGATCTATCAAAAGGAGCAAATAAAATACAAAATAAAGGTATAGAAATTATCAAAAATAAATATCCCGATACTTATTCTACAGAAAATCCAGTTGACGAATTTTTGCAGAAAGTATAAATTAAATGTTTTGTTGAGTTTATTGATCGCTTCTGTAGAAATCGTGATGAGGGTTAGTCTTCAGCATAACATTAATTGAAATTATGTGATAAACGTGCATCATTGGGATTTGCGAGCAAATTGTGAAAAAACTAAAACATCTCTGAACAGCTAAACATTTAGTAAAGCACTTGTAGCCCATATTTTAATATGATTGAAATGACTTTTCGGATAATTCAAGCCAAGTTTTGAAAAATAAAATGAAGTACTGTCTGACATTTTTACCCAAAATTTTAGTTTTCTAATAAATTTGATGAAAAATGGCTTTCATTTTTTTTACATATATCTGGAACGACTTCCTTTTTATTAAAATATGTTTACAATAATTATATTTTGACATTTTTCAGTTACGCTCATTTTCCCATTTGATTGGGATTTTTTTTTAAATTATTTATGCCATTTCCATGTTCGATATTAATATGTCTGATTTCGGAAAATAATATTTAACTGATTAATAGTCTCTTAATCATTAGGCCTACTCAATTAATGATTAAAATATTAATAACATGTTAAAATTCTTAGAATATTTCAGTAAACATATGGCAAGCTGCAGGCAAAATAATTCTATTTTAATTGATAATATTTTATGAATAAAATTAAATTTGTTTAAATACCAGTACTTACATAATTCATGATGGCCCGGTTTATCCGAAAATTCGATGACCGTTAATGGTATTCCTCGAACACTTGGCCTATCCAGCGAATATATCTTTGTTATATTTGGACATTTTGCATGAATTTTGTCCAAAATTTGCACTAGTTCTTCACTGTTGTGATGCTTGAAAATAAATTCCGCTCCATTTAAAGAGACTCCGAATACAGCGAACAAATTGACAACCAGAACAAGATGGACTAACATGTTATGTATTTACAAGTGAATTTAAGAGAGGAAAATATATTATTTATGAAATTAAATTTGAGAGAATATTATGCTAGAATACGACAAATGGTAGTTTCTTGCTTATTCCACCGATTTTTGTCGTGAAGAGAGGATGCTGCCTTTGCAAAATGGAGTTGCTACAGAAACGGTGACGTCACATTAGGCTTTCTTCCCCGTAATCAATAATTTCATATTAAATGCTGTGGCAAGCATAAAAACGATATTTAACATGTTATTTTATTCCTATGCCTTCTTCTATGTATAGAGAATTCAATACATGTACTTAATAGAATTTGGCAGAAACTTGAGCCATAAATTTTCACCTCATGCAAATTTAGCATTAAGAGTTTATTTTATATCATTTATTAGTTACTTATAATTGGTACTTAATAATATACAAATATAGAGAATATCACAAATTCATAAATATCTTTGTAGCAGGTCCAACTGTCACAAGTTTTTCTGTTTGATTTTTGTTGCAAATGAATATCACAAAACACACGTGAGTTTGTTTACTTTCTTCTTGCACGTTTGACACTTGACCTCGCAACACCAATGGAATTTGCAATTGCAACTCACTGTCACTTGAGCCATGGTTTTCTTAACCCGAAGTCCACAGTGCCGACATAGGTGCTTGCAACTCTTTCGCTCTGTCTTGCTGGTCTGCCGACCCTTTTCTCGGGAGCACTCCCTACCCAGGGTCCCATGCGAGCCAATGGTCAGGTTGATCAGGCAGTAATTTGGGGATTTTTCCAAGTAAACTAGGTTGTTGTCCGAAAGTTGCGGCAGCGTCTGGCTTTTCCCTTCGCCAACATTTAAGATTCCGTTCTGGTACTCAACACTGAAAGTACAAAATAGTAAAATTCAAAACGAAATGGATTTTCTTTAATGTTTAAGGAATATTAGGGTGCAATTTAATTTTGGGAGATTTTTCTTTCATCCAGGTATATAGAAGTAACCTTGGTTTTGATTTTTGACAATTATTTAACGAGGAAATTGTGGAAAAGTCACGGAAATTAAAATCTTACTGGAAATTCGAGTAAACATACTTCATTGACCGGTCGTACTGATTTTTCAAATTGCTTCCCACACTGCCAAAATCGGATAGGTGTTTCCAGCACGTTTTGATGGAGCAGCTGCCTGATACACCGTGGCATTTGCATAGCAGGGCCATAGTCTTTACCACTGCCTAAAATTTCAATTTGAGTTTGATTATATAAATTAGTTGTTTTTTTATTCATAAAAAACTGTCTATAGCTTATACAATTCTGCCGGCATTCAGGTTGTGCAGGATGACCACGGCCCTGGCATCTTTTCCAATTTCTCTGGAATCTAAGTAATCTCTGGAAATGTCAGCTCCAAATCCCGTGTTCTCACTGCATCCTCCCCATTTCCAATTTTTTCCTCCTATATAAAATTTTGGGAAAATTTGTGGATGAGTAATTTGAGCAGATACTTTGTATTTTTTGTGATACAAAATTTGATGTTATACCTTCTGACTTTGAATCTGTTAACTTGCTTTCATCACAGCCGCAGTTATCGAAATCTCCGGAACTGCAGTTTCTGGTTAAGGTGTGCATCACTCCGGCTGCGGTTATAGCATGAACAAATGCATTTTCCTTTGTTGCTGAAAGATGAATTTGAAAAATGTAGAAGTTCAGAATGATGGGTCTTTTACTGAGTCTGGCTTATAACTATGATAAACTTTGCATTTTCGCAAAATTTCCAGGAAATATATGAAAAGTTTACTGTCTCTTATGTCAAAAATGTTGATCGCTTAATAATTTATTTCAATGGGGGTACGAAACTGTAATTATCACTTCATCAAAATTTACTAACAGTTGAATTAGAGCTGAAATCAAAACCACGTGATTTCAGATTTTTTTGGTTTGAGAAAAAACGTTTAAAGAAACTGGGGATTTATTGCATAAAATTAGTTATTTTAAAATACTGAGCTAAATTCTTGCGCTTTGGGATGCACCTTCACATTTTCGTTCCATATTTGCAATATTGTGTACATAGTGATTCTGGCATTTTCCAAGTTCAGTGATCAGATTGAGCAGCTTTTTCCTATCTTATCCCAACTTTTCATTGACTTAGCAAATAGAACCAAACTTTAGCTACAATTTTATGCAGGCCTAAATATATCATTTTCAGCAAAAATGGATTCATGTGGTTTTTGATCTCATCTCTTCAGTTATAATGATCTATTGGCCATTTTTATAATTGTCAGGCCTACAGTAGAACTATTGTGCTTGGTCAACCATAATAATCCATTGCACATAGTTCCCTAACCAACAAATGATTATGGAGCATGCCTATACTATAGGCTGACCACGCATGAGATAAAAATTAGGCTATAGTTGACTTCACTAACGTTTATTTATATTTGCAGTTAATTAAATATAAAACAGCTCTTTCTCTTAAGCAATTAGTAATGTTATTGGTATATCATTTGAAAAACCGGATTTAAAATTAATATAATAAAAAAAAATTTCAAGTTTTAGAATTGTTTCATTTTTTTTTTAAATTTAAATTTTAAGTCCTGATTTCTATCTACCCTGTTAGAAAGTGTTATTTGGCAACAGTTTTGAATTGCCCCAAAGTAAAATGATTAGCACATTGGCTACATTGCACTTTGTATAGAGGTCAATTTAGAGAGCCTAACCTTTTGGGGTAAGATTATGATGCTTTGCCAATATATTAAAATGCACCAGGGCCCCATTTTATAAAGTAAGATGATTATGATGTTGCTACCTGGAAGAGTTTTTGGTTTGGTGAATGCATGGCTCGGACAATTCCATCTCTCCCAGGCGAATTGGACCCTGCATTCTTCCATTCCTTTTTGAATTCCGATGGCCACACTTTCAGTGAACGCTAATGTAGCCTGAAAAAAAATAAGTTTTACTAAAACCATGACATTTTCCTATAATTTCAAGCAAATAAGCTATTGCGATTATGGTGTACTCCATACATCTAAATTTCTAAGAAATTTATATCGTTTTATGGCTCTGAATCTATCCTAATTGCTAAAGGTTGACACGCCTGCAAAACTGCTGAATTGATGTTTCTTGGAATTTAAAAGAAAATTTTGATGAATTTGGGACAAGTAATTACTTGATGGATGATTGATGGGCAATTGAGGTATTGAATTGCTCTAGTTTAAGGGTTTAAACTAAGTCGTGTATTGACTTACCAGAAGTAATTTTTGTTTTATTACATATTTAGTAAAAAATGCATTGTTAATTTCCTCAAAAGTCTTGAAGGAAATGTATAGGGCTTATTAGAGATTTTGAGTAATTCATTTTTGCTGCCTAAGAAAAGAATATTGGCAAAGAAAGGGTCAAAATGTGAATGTTTGGTCATCGACTCGCGTAGACAAGTAATGAGATTTAAATTGTATTTTATATTTTTGGTCATGTACAACGTCTACAACAAAAAGTCTTTGTCGGTACCGGTACTTCAGTTGCCATATGAACAAAATTAGTGGTCAAGTGTCTGGACCATGCAGTGTCTTTTGAAACTAATTTTCTGTATTCATTGTATTTTTATCGGCTTTTAGCATTAATCCTTTTGAGAAAAAACGCTCAAATAATTATGTAAGAGACACGATGTCTGGACTGGCCAGTCATTGATCCACTGGTCATGGGCCAATGAAAGTGCCATTGGTAAATCATGGTAATCTGGGATAGGTCTTTACCTTTGTGCCTGTCATGAGAACATTACTGAGCGACCTGAAAAATATAACAAACAATTCTTTTAAATTAAAATTGAAAACCAATATATAATTAAATAATAAAATATCGCCTATGGATTGTGTATGAATAACTCTTCAATTCATCAAATTAGTGATTTTCGAAAGTCCGAGAATTCTTCCAACCAAAGCCATTTTTTCCCCCAATAGTAAAAAAGTTATCTTTAAAATAAAATGACTGGTTTACTTAAATTTATTCCTTTTTTTTTAATAAAATAATTGCATACGGTAATAGGTGACAAAAATTGAATAGTAAACAAAATTTTAATCATCAAGAACATTAAATGCTTGCACTTTCTATTAAAGGGAAAGTCCCACTATGAAAGAAGTTGGTTGTAAGAAAAAGAGCTTAAAAAATTTGGATAGGCACTTAAATTTCAATTTGATTTGAGCCTACCGATCATTAAATAAAATTCCCTGAACATACATGTATTTTGATGAAAATATAAAGTGAAAATAGGCCCCAGTAGTGCCCTCTACTGGATAAAAGGCATCGGCTCTCATGAAACACATAGAAGTGCATGTTTTTGAGGGCGCCACCAAATATCAGTGTCGGCTGATATCTATGGGAAAATGGCGTCTAACGTGTATTTGTCAAACGCCGTAATTTCTTCAATATGGAAACTTTGCTGCACTTTTATTGTCACAGCCATTGATATCTAGTAAGTGTGAACAACTTAAATATCACTAGTTACAAAGTGGGACTTTCCCTTTAAACCAATGCTATGTCTGAGGGCCTGTAATAAACCAACAATGCATGGACCATGACTTCATAATGTATACCTTAATTAAAAATATAAGAAATAACTTGAAAATATAATTTTCTTTTCGAAATAAGCTAAAGAAATGGTTCCCGAAATACTTAGGTTTCTTAATTTCTTTGCGTTATAATGGTAGTATATGGGATATGCATTGAACTTACCAAGAAGCTGCTGTAGTGACCGACAGAATACACAATCCGTAAAGAATACACAGTTTCACAAAATTGCTGCTAATATTCCAGCTGAAAAACAACTTTGTTTGACCACTAGTGAAAGACATATCCAATTGATACTCTTGGTTTATAACTATACGTTTTATGACTTCATTTATAACAGCATGCTAAGACACTTTTAAGACAGGGACCCAAACAAGCTCATCACATTTTCACACTGTGTGAGAAATAGTCCAAAGTTTCTTGGATTTTGGTTTTTTTTCTTGAAGGCTCCAACCATCATATCGGCCCTCCCGTTGTTTTTTACCGCCTTTATTCACTTTACCTGTTTTCTGAAAAGGATCCAGTCCTTTAAAAGAGCCGCATTGCTTCGAGCCAGGATGCTTGAATTTGCGAGGGAATCGGGCCTTTTCAAGTGGTCTCATTTTCTTAAAGTCCACTTGTGTGGAAATAATTTCTGTGGACCCCCCCCTCAGCAAGGGCACCCCCACTTGGAAACGTGTGTGGCTCCTATGGGCGGAGAAAAAAAGGATTCAGCATAGTTCACACTTATAATACACTCGTTCAAGTATGGAAATGATTTTTTTTTGTTATGAGGGGCCATTAAGTCTGGGACTTTTTGCATAAAAGAAGTATTTTTAAAGAGAAAGCAGTTGTGGTCATCACTCCCCCCCCCCTTCCCCTCCCCCAATATTTTCATGCAGCTTTTAGTACCCCTTCCGAGCCCGGAGAGTTTTTATGCAAAACAAATGTCATAAGGAATTTCATTGAACTAAAATCTATTCCTTGAACTACAAATTATTGAACTATTACTGAACTATGTAAAATTGACTAACCAGGCAATAGTTTGCTTTTCTTGGAAGTAATGTAATGCATCCTTTCGAAGGCTTCAAGATAATCCATGCATAGGCGTGTGCAGGATAGGGCAAGGCCCCCCCCCCCCCAAATGTGAGAATTGTGAGCAAAATTTCCCTAAAAAACACATGAAAACTATGAAAAAAATCACTATTTGCAGAAAAAATTCACTTCCGGCGGCTGGAGAGAAGTCCCCCAGACCCCCCAAGTGGTTATAGAGTACTCAGAAACTGGGTGCCCTGTCTGGCTGGGTACATATTTGCCCCCCCTTATCATACACCCTGCGCACGCCTATGAATCCAGGATTACTGTATAGTCTTTTTCAGGCCATGAAATATTCTTTAAGGTTGAAGTCATACTGTAAATATTTGTAGCTTATAATTAAGATTACTTTGTCAACAATGATTATCCATGTTTTACAGTGTGTTAACCATAACTGACCAGACAAGTTGTTATGTATCCTAATACCTTGGTCTGGCCATGGTTTGAATACTATGAACCAATGGGCTAATGTCATATAAATTATAATGCATGGTCAGCTGTAATCCATAGCTGCGCAAAAAATACATTATAGAAAGAGTGAGTGATTTTATGTTCAATACAGTAAGAAAGCAAGGAAATTTTGAAAAAAGGATCTTGTAAAGTTGTTACCATATTGACAGTAATTGATATTCCCATATTTCGTTAACCAACTATTGCTAGTACATTTTAGAAATGTCTAATTCATTGTTTATTTCCTATACCGTATTACATCGTTTTGGTTTCATGACTACTATTAGTTTTGGAATTTTAAATTTCCCTCCTTGGCATTACAAATTTGTGTTTAGCATCAAGGCGCTTCTACTAAAGTGAAAACCCTTGATCCAAAATAATGCTTCCTGCACACTTGCACGTTTTCCTTAATTTTACGTCCATAAGTTACGTTTTCACCCTCCACACACAGGTA
>JAQIXP010000906.1:0-21490 GCA_034700285.1 Proteroiulus fuscus
TGTTGTATGCACGGACGCCATTTTTAGGTAGGGACGCCACGCATTGCATGCTGGTCATAATGGTTTGAAACGAGAGCACCATAAAAAACTTTATAAGTGTATCTTTTGAATAAAGCAAACCACAATGCTGTATCTTTTGTACTTTTGCCATAATTAATTTTTAAAGTATGGGCATTCTTTTATGATCACCCTGTATATTAAAAGCACCTGAATGGACAGTTGAGTCAATGCAAACTCGCCCCATCCATTACTATTTCACCATCCTGCCAATTACTTTGAAAATTCCCATTTCTAACTTTGTATTAAATTTAGGCAAAATATAGCATAATATTTATTTACCTATAGCAGAATCACGTTCATTTTCCAACTGACACAATATTTAAATACTGTCCAATTTTAATAAAAAGTTTCAGATAATTTTAAAAGGAGAACTTCTCCAATGTAAAGTAAAAAATTATATATGTTATTAAGTTGTTGAAAAGAAAGAAATCGAAATCTCTTCAGGGTGTCTGGCCAAATCCATGGCAGTAACAAATTTCTATGACATTTCCAGGTTTTCCAGACAATTTTTCACATATTTCCAGACCAAATGAAAGTGATTTTTAACTCATTTTTTCCGACATATGCAATTAAAACTGCAATATTTGGCAACTACCCTTGGCCGCACCCACAAATTAAATTTTTTTCCCACCCAAAAATATTTTTCATGGCCTGCATGCGAAAATCTAAATAGCTTCGTACATTACCGCCAAGAAATAAAAGAAAAGTGTGCCGCTGGCAAACCTTTTTGCTCAAAAACACTCAAAATGGGCTAAAAACCACCAATTGTGCCTAATTTTCCATTTTATTTAGATTTTATTTGGATTTTCCAGACACAGATTAAATTTCCATGACATTTCCCTGACATTTCCAGACACTACTGATTTTCATGACATTTCCAGGTTTTCCAGACGGCCAGACACCCTGTTTCTTCTACGCCGTGCATTGTAACATCATAGTAATTCAGAATTATTAATTCTTTCGCTGTATACATGTATAGGCTATACGTGCATGTGTTTTGTGTTCATGAATTTTCTTGTATATTCAAACAACATATTCGATATTGTGAAAATTCACAATATAAGCTAAACAGGCGTTCAATATTCCTTTCTATAGTAAACCTCCGTAAACCATGTCCACATTAGCAAATAAATGGAACCGACAATTTCTAACAATAAATATTATGGTGGTGAAGTACGACATGTTTTCAAAGGCAACAAGACTTGAAGCACTTGCCTGACAACATATATTGCCCTACAACTGAAGGCACACTGACGTCAATAAATAAGCTAATATGATGACATACTAAAGGATCGAGGCTTCAACTCCATGTGGTATTATGATGTTAATAAGTATATATGAGTACGATGTAGGTGCACAACCATGTGATAGTTTAAGTTGCCTTTTAACATTGCATGACACATAAAAGGCGTCTAGCATATATGCCTATATGTTCATATATTCAGTATATAAGCTACAACCTTAAGATATAGACCTTACCAGATTTTACAAAGAATGTTACATAAACTCATACTATTGATTTATAGACTAATTATGAAACGAAAAATAAAACAATTTCTAGCTTCAGTAAGCCTAATGATGTGTATTTTAAAAATATTCAAAGTTATGGATAACACATATATACACAATGTTATAATATTATGTTTGCCTTTAAATAGGTCTATAAAGACAAACAATGAAATTAGGTTATGCATGCAGAGTTAATAACGTGGATAAGAAATAAATGTATACATAAATTAAGAGTAACTTTTCTAGTCTTTGCACTTATTTTCCTTTAAAAAAAACCTTCAGACTTAAAGAATATACTTTTTTGGCTTTCAGATATATTAAAATACTAATAATATTTGTTCATATCCATTCACATTTATATCAGGTTTGCATGGGCAGAGTATCTATCTAATTTGTCCTTTTTCAAAAAAATGTAGGAAAATGTTTAAAAAAAATTTTATCTTTCGAAAATTTTGAGGGGAAAAAATAAACAATTACTATAACAGAAAGGTTTGTCGTGTACCATCGTATGCCATCTTTGAGAGGACAACCATGCTATACATGTATTTAAAAATATAAGCCCAAAACAAAAAACCTATTTTCCCCTTTCCCTTTTCAGAATTAACATTTTGTAAGAACATTGACACAACACGCACAGGTTATAGGCCTATATTGTCTTTCAATGTATTTTAAAAATTTAGATTTGTTGGAAACCAAAGGCTATTTTAGAAAATGGAAACATTGCGGCATGCTTTAAGTTATATTATAACCTGGGTATGTTCGTATACGTATTGTGTATGTCACAGTATAAGTCCATAGCCTTGCAATATTTGTTTAAATTTTTGAAGAAACACCTTGTATATTAATTCCAGCAACATGGGTTGATTGATATGCAAATATACACAATAATAAATATGTGTTTAGCAAGATGTATTCCCTTAGCAATTTATCGAATATGTTTTCAGGTGACATTTATGAAACATGTAAACAGGATGTAAATAGGCATTGTTGTATAAAATAATTAACATTGGTTAGACCTATAATTTACCTAAAGTCCTAAACATTTATGAAATGCTGTGATCCTTTCATTTGAGAGGCTGCCCCTGGGTCCCCAATAGTTATGATATGCCCATGGTGCAAACTCATGAGCAAAACAGCTATACAAAATCTATTCACAGGCAGAATTCATATGGGGTAATGGTGGATTTGATAGTTACCGACAACTTATAGAACCGGGCGTTTCACTTTTGTATCGTTGCACAGGAGGGCTGCGATTGGCTGTTTGAACTGTGGGTCGTGCACTATGGCGGCTGCAGCCAATCGCAGCTCTCCTGCACAACGATACAAAAGTGAAACGCCTGGTTCTATAAGCTTTCGGCAACTATAGGAAAATCATTTTTTTGCAGATTTATTAGAATTTATAATGAACAAACACAAAGTAAAATGCTGATAAAGAAAAATTCGAGGTTACAATTGAAATTCCCTGAGCTTTCCAGGTTTTATTTGAAATTCCCTGAGCTTTCCAGGTTTTATTTGAAATTCCCTGAGCTTTCCAGGTTTTATTTGAAATTCCCTGAGCTTTCCAGGTTTTATTTGAAATTCCCTGAGATTTTACAGACCTGTTTTATTGAGATTTGCAGGTTTTCCATGCAAGCTAGTAGTCCCAATGCCCTTTAAAAAATTGTGGAAATTAAATTTTCAAGTTCAGTCTTTTACACTGCATGCTATACGGTAACGTTTGGAACATAGAAATATGTTTTCTTACATATTTCAATCTGGTTTCCATAAGTAAAATAGCATGCATGCTCGCTTGCAGCCACTGAACTCTCATAACTCAAATTCATGAGATGTTTTGAATTTGAATGCACATTTATGGGAACATGATAGAAAACCATATTTTTTTGTAAAATCACAGAGGCAAAAACATTTCAAACTGTTATCTCTGAGAAAAGCAAACAACGCTTTCCCACAAACGTGCATCCAAATTCGCAGAATAGCCATAACTGGACTACACTGTTCAATGTATATTAAATTAATGAGCATATGGGAACCATGCTTGAATTAGCACATTTACACTTGCGTTTGATATCAAATGGGTACCATATTCACATTAAAACCCCCCCCCCCCCCCCCCCCCCCCGGTATGGGTCATGTGATACCATCATTGGATGCCATAATCACAAGACACAAGTTTCTCATGTAAAATAAAGGATGGCGTAAGTGCACCGCATAACAAAGAAAAAGTTTAGGGATTATTTTCTACGTTCTTACTTTTTTCTTTTTATTTAAAAATACAGCTTTCACGGTGCGAATTATTGAAATAAAAATAGGGAACAAGAATAATCATAACTCCTACTTAATTATTACAATTATTATTCTGAATATGTTTGGCATTTTTTCTGTATTTTTATGTAGGCCTATACTTTGGCTGAAAGAGTGTAAAATTGACTCTTGATATGATGTTATCACATATTGGTATGTGATAAAAGTTTATGAATGACATTTATTTTTATCGCCGTAAAGCGCCAAGTGTACTCTATACTCGGAAATCTCACAAAATCTCCTACCCATTAAAATTAACATCTTTAAAATTGAATTTATTTTTTTTTTTGAAAATTTGGGGAACACGTTATTTTTTCTTATGCATTATTGCATAGAAGAAAAGTGAAGCCAAAATTGAATGATCATTCACATAATTAACCGTTCTCCTTTACTAACAGGTGACACTAAAAGTTTGAGTTTCGGTTAAGGCAATATCAGTACTGCTAATTTTTAGCATTAAAATACGTGATTTCTCATTACTGGCAAATTTAATTCCCATATAATTAGTTTTAATCAATATAGTTCCAATACTTGTCAAAAAGCCTGACTTTTCTTTTACAGTAACTGCCAACGCTGCAACTAACATTTTTTTAAAGATAGGCGTGGTCGCTATTTTAAAATTAAAAAAAAAAAGAAACGACGATATAACGATAACTCGTTGAAGACAGATTTAAATGTTGATTATAAATTATTATACGGATTTGGCATTAATTAGCGCCATCTACTCAGTCAATAGTTGAATGTTTCGCCCATAGGTGGTGGCCAAATACGTCACTAAATTCATGGATGTTGGGTAGCATATACGAACTCAATATAGACCTACTGACTGTTATTTATAAGAATTATATAGTAGGCCTACTGATGGTATAGGCCTTGTTTTTTGAAAACCGAGACTTTAATCATGCAGTACACTAGACTTTATGAAATAGTGAATACAAAATAGGACTGCACTGCCACAAACTCTTGATTGTCACATTAAACATTTGCATAATATTAAATTAAGCTTCTTTACAAAATGGACCCCTCTTATAAATACATCAGGGGTGGCATTCTCGTCTTTGTAAACGAATTCGTTTAGCTGCAAACGAAGGGAAATCGCACAAAAGTGTATTCTTGTCTTCCATTCGATTCGTTACGCTCAACGCACGCCTATGAGAAAATGCGGCAATAACGAATCGTTATGTAACGACAGCTTCATGGCAGTCGTTAGCAGCTAACGAATTTCGTTAAAAACAAGACGAGAATGCCGCCCCTGGGGCGTTCTGCTAAACTTTCATGGCATTTTCGTTAAAAGTTTGAAAAACTTTAAAATTACTTTTTCACCATATATGTTATAGGCCTACGGTATAAAAAAGTCAAAATAAGGCAAAATAAGTTTGTGCACGACATGTACCACCCCTTTTTCCATTTAGCCTCCTCTGAAGGCATTCATTAAATGGTACTAAACAAACACCATTCAAAAGGGTCCCCTTTTGAATGGGTGTTTGGTTAGAATGCCTTCAGAGGAGGCTAAATGGAAAAAGGGGTGGCACATGTCGCGCACAAACTTATTTTGCCTCGACTATACCCGTCACCTAGCTACCTCACTTGTAAAATTGTCATTTCTCAACCAGATTTTTTTTGCATAAAAATATAGGACTTACGGTGAACTTCAAGAAAACCTATATCTCTAAAAATATTTTATTCATTTTTGTCAATAACTTTACCTTTCATGAAAAATTCCTTTGCATATATCACACTGCAGAATATCGGAATATATGCTGCATGGTTCTTATCACAGTTAATGTTATTTATATTTATTTAGTTAATGTTATTTATATTTATTTTGATTCATTGAAATAGCAAAAGTAACCTTTTTACCAATATCACAGCTTATGTAATTTAAAATTTAATGCTCTAATGTTTAAAATGCTTTTGTATACTAAAATGAATGTTTGTTTTCAAATATCAGTTTAGTTTTGAAAAGTAGTAATCGTTATGGCTGATGTTCAGATGAGGCTTTTGGTCCATGAATGCTGGGCAGGTTTTGTAAATCAAACATGAATTTAACATGAGAACTATATAAAATATTCATTAAAACATTCCATGGTTTTGGTAATTGCTGCAAATGACATGATATGGGAATACCATTAGGACGTTCTTGTAACATAATTGTAAATACAATGGCTAGATTTTTTTTAGCAAAGTGCATTTAGATAATGCAGCATTAGTTGGCATTCATCAAATTTTAATTGCAGGAATATTGAAATTAGGATTTCTATATAATTATTTAGTTATAGGAAAACAAGCACTCATTTACAATATAGAATTTTGAACAATACATTTAGAGCTATTTTTCCCATATGACTCTTAATAGAATCTGTTTTAAGGAAAATTCTAATAACTGGTCACATTTTAACTGGTAAAAACTGTACCTTCGTATAGCTAATGCAATTTATAAGTTTCGAGTAATCAAAATACACATATACTTGCCTGCATTGGGGAACATCCGCTCAAAAGGCCCAAATGTCAAGTGTGCCATCGTCTACGTTTAGGGCTATCATACATTACAAGTTAAAAGGAACTTGTGAATAAGAAAACGTTTTTTTTTTGGTGCATTCACTCATTAATTTTCTGATACAGTGAAAATTAACGGTTCATATAAAAACTTATTTCTTTGACAATCTATCAGTAGGTATCCGCCCTTGCAATCTATAGAATCATGTCACACATCCCTTACAGAAAATATCATGGTTATTACATGTTTTTAAACATGGTAAGAACATGTTTTGTACTTGAAAATAATGCATTGGGACATGTAAGTGCCATAGTGAAAACATTGAAATGATGTGTTAATTGTTCAAATTAACATGTAAATTATATGTTTAGAACATGTATTGCCTAACTTGTAGTTGTCATGTTATCAGAAAACATGTTAAAAACACAGCATTTCCATGTTGTCATAGTGGTGGCAGAGTGTTAATTTGAACAACGTGTAACTAGTGTGGTGATTACATTTGAAATACATGTAAATAATATGTCACATTTCTGTAAGGGATATAGAGCGACGTTAATGGACTCTTTTCAGACCAATGAAATTTGTATCTTTTTTGGAAGTTTCATATTTTAAAGTATGCCTACCTCGTTTTCTTATGTCACACCTGTATACGGAGTCATTATCTATTACCTAAAACAAGAAATGAAAATTACTTATGGAGTGTTGGCATTTAACACATATTTTGCCATCATGTGATGTCATGGGGAGGGTAACGACATTTTTTGATATATATATGAGCATGCATACAATGTGGTTGATCTCTATGACGTATAGGCTCGAGGCCATTGGTTAATACTTTAATTATTTTAATTATACTGAAATTTTAGCAGCAATTTCCGAATATAAAAAACTTTGCTATTTATACTATTTGAACTTTTCACTAAAATTCTCTTAAAAATCTCCATTTGAGTTTTTAATATTTAATATCATTGTTCTCCTAATTTGTGTATACCATTTGTTGAGCTCTATGAGCTTTCTTGAACTTCAGTAAAGTTGGAGATTTTAGCAAGAATGCAAGTAAGCATTCAAATATAGTAGAAGTCAACACTGGGGCTTTTAATTTCAAAGTATGATGTCATGCAGTTAACATCTTACACCATATTTTCTTGATTAATTGAGCAGAGTGCGAGTGGAATCATATTTTGCTTAATTACCAACGTTACATTTCACACCGAACTTACAGCTGACCTCTAGTTTAGACCAGCTGCTGAGGCTTTGGATAATTTCGCTTCTAAAGACGGTGCTACACTTAACTCTCAAGGCGAAAATAAATAATCACAAATACCTGTCAGATTATTACACCTTAGTTCTTGGATGCATGCATAATAACAGAACAATTATAAATTTGGAATGGGTTAGGGTTATAATTGTTCCCTAAGTAATTAGTACTTTTCATCCATCATAGTTAATCGTAAAAGAGCAAGTATAGCTTAGGCACTACTGCTAATTCTACTCATGTGGGTTTACATTTTAGAATTTTGAATCTCTAGACAACTATACTCTTGATTCCAGACTTGCTAAAAGGGGCAAGCAAGAGCTACAAAGTATTTTATGTGAATAAACAGGAAAATTGGCATATTTACTGACAAGCTTGGCTTTTATTCAGAAAATAATTATAGGTTTGGATGGTTTAAACTATTGACACATGCCTTGAATCTGTATTTATGACTTATTTTATCTTTAAAAAAGTCATTTTATTTCAAAAATAGGCAAAGCTTGAAATTATCACAATTGTACAATTATTGTTATTTGAACATTTTATCAATTATGCTTTTTAAATTTGTAATGCAATTCAACGACTTTGACTCATAAATATACAGACTGTCAACAAAAATATCTATTTCTCGTGACATTTCATGATTTTTACACCCTGTAATTACAAAGAATGTACTATATATTTGGCATTCTTAATGTGTTAATACGAGTGTAATTACTGTATGCATATTGGATTTTTAGTCCATTTTAATTATTATTCATGTATAATGCAGACCACAGTAGTTTTTGATCGATTTTTTTAATATTGGATAATGGCAAGTTTGCGTGACTATTAGAAAGGACTTTTGAAATTGCTTATATACTAGTAACAAAGTAGTTTTCCCAAATTAACAAGAAATAGTAGGCCTATATGTATAAATAATGGTGGAATATACTGGGTATAATTTAAAATTCAAATTAATGGGTTCACCTCTTATCGTTAGCACAATAACTTTCTAATGTATATTACATTAAAATTGACCTAATGTGATGGGCTTGAATCGTTCTAATATATTTACGAATGAAAAGTAATGTTCACACGTTTCGTGATCAACGAATACGAGGTATATACGCTGGTATTGACCAACTAAATAACATTAAATAACGCATGTATTTATGTCGGCAGAAACAATACAGAAAAGAATGCCGGGATAATATTTATAATTTATTTCTTCTATATATAGGCCTAACCTATATTGGAAGTTGAGATCACGCATATTCCCAAAATGCTATTCGTGCTTCTTGAATCGTGAGAAAATTTTCGTAGCAATTACAAAGACACTCAACCTTTGCTGTTATATATATACACAAATTTAATGTATGCCAGCGCATTACCATGAGTTTAGATGCACACCACTATTTAGCAAAACAATAGTTTTAACTTATGCCAGCGTTTCTACATGCAGGGTCAAAGAACAAACAATAAAATATGCTCTTGCACTTGCTTATCCCCCAACCCTTTCATCATCCCCAACAATTTTCTAGATCTGAACCTTTCCTACAATGACCGCTTTGTCATCACAACGTGGTCATTGCAAGATCTTCAAAGCTTAATGATTTATTTCCGTTTATATATTTTTTTCTAATTGTCTAATTGTCCTAAAAAATAATTATGTAAAAACAAGAAATAAATAACCACAAAGCCCCCATGTACAAATTTACCGTGAACTTCAATGGTCCACATACATTCAACATCGATGCCAAGAAATAATCCATTAAAATGTGCTCCCAGATGAAAGTTTTGTAGTTTGTTGTCCAACACATGTCCCAGAGCAACAAAATCTCAGATTTTTATTAATTTATCAGCTTTTTTTTTCTGATTGCATGATTTTGTAATTCCTTTAGGCAAAAGTAATTCTGAAAAATTCTGCAGCAATGTTAGCAGGCGGTGAACCATTATCATGCACATCATTGAGGAAGGCAGCTAGGACCCCTTTTCGATATTGGTTGAGCATGGGCCCGATTTTCATTCTAACTGGGGACTTTGCCCCCGGACCCACCAACCTAATTTAACCAGGGTCTTTGCAAGGATTGGCGCCCACCCTTAATAAAATGGCCTCCCTGCATGGTGAAAAGATCAGAACTCGACCAGCGTGCTGATACGGGTGCTATACTGATTTGTGGTGGTTTTTTGGACTGCTGGTAAAAGTGCTACGCTGACATCATTAGTCCAAAAAAACAAGTGCTGCGCTGATATCAGTATGAAATACCAGTATAATAATCAGGCGAAAAAAAAAATTTTGAGTGGGGCACGAACCCAGGAACCAAGAATGACGATCTTATACCCTAACCACTGCGCTACGACGATTTCATAGAAAAATGTGTTTTAAAATTGAACTTAAATGATACCTAATTGGCAATAGAAAAATTTTAGTACAACGATTATAGCAGCCCCCCGGCCCCCCCCCCCCCCCCAAAAAAAAAGAGATTCCTGGATCCGCCACTGTTCCAACGTTGCCATTTATGAGCGTAAAGTTGGCATTAAGTTCTTTGTATCATGTCATATTCATGGAACTTAAGAAGTTACTGTATTTTACAAAAGAGAGCAGTATATTTCTGTGCCTATAATTATATATGGTTTATACATGGAAAAATTCTATGTGTATATATTATGTATTGCAATTTTGACTGCATTAACACAATATTACATTACAATTTCGTGGCTCCATGCATCAAGCTGATAACCCTTAATTTATAAAAAAAGAAGATTTTTCATGCATAAATTCTACACAACCATCTAGAAAGCAATAAACACTACTACTGAGTCATAACCATTTAGTTACCATCCATCAATGTTACCTTGGTCCCATAGGGTTACGTGTTAATTATTTACTTCGGCCTTCATTTGTAGGAAATGTTGTTTTTTTGTGGATTATAAGGTTCATGCACGGAGCCACAGAATTTACACAACTATGCATTTTTCTGCGTGGATCTCGATGAAAAGCGGATTTTTTGGGGATTTTAAATGTGCAGAAAACACTATACCCTCCATAAAGTGAAAACTAAACGTTTTGCAATAATGTAATAGTGGTTCATCCGAAATCGACGTCTTTTGTAAAGTCTGTGGATCTGGTCACGTAATCCCGCTTTCATGTGTGATTCCGCCATCAGGCTTTGCAGAATTGTCCTTTTATAGATGTATTTTATTGGCTTTGCAATCCTTTTTTGGCGTGAAAGGGACGACGTGTTTAGCTTTACTGAAATTCTTCTCGTCAACTCCCAATGATTAGAGTACGACAGTTTTAAAGTGAAAACGTTTGTGCATTTCTGTGAGTTGTACAATATGCATTTATAATGAATAGTGTAGGCTTACAATGTGGTTATATGAGCATACACTATAGCTAGGCCTACTTGCATGCATGCACAATATTTGCATTGGTGGAATTATAGGCATACATATATATAGAGCCAGCCAAAGCCAGAATATAGAGGAAATCGATTATACGAATTCCAAGGATTAAACTTGGATGGAATATTTGAGGGTCTAAAAAGGATTTTCCAATTGATGCAGATATCAACAAATATTCTAACATATGAACAGGAAGTGGTTAAATTATTTTAAATTTGGTTTCAATATTGAATTTTAAAAAAGTGTTTAAACTGAAGTTTTGTCCTTTTAGTCTGTTACCTTTTATATAGTTACATAGCCTATCATTAGCTATATCTGTTATTTTCATTATTTTTTTAGCAAGGAAGAAATGTTCTTATGTGTATTATTTTATACACATATTTGCTTGTGATCATATAATATTATTTATATAAAATTCTAAATAATAGTAGTTTTTTTGTTTGCTTTTTTTTCTTCATATTGAACAAATATCTTTATCTTTTGGGAAAAGTCCTATACCGTATACATGCAAACCCAATTTTTTAAGAATTACTATTATTGTATGCAAAAATGGCAGTAGCGCATGAGTAAACATTTTCTCATTAAGTACAAATTTCTTAAAAGTTGCATTTCATGATAGAATACTGTAATGTATTACTCTCTAAAGTAGTTTTTCCATTCACGAAAACCAATTTTAAAGAAAGACTACAAAAAAAATACATATATTCATTCGTGTATATATGGAATTTCAATTTCATTAATATTTTCAGATATTTGTCTACTGTGTACGCAACACGCAGAGGAAATAAATATAGCTTTGAGTGTATACATGTTCTGTTGATGCATATAATCACATTAACTATATACATCGTGATAGAATATAGCAAGTCATCATTTAAATTGGTAGTCTAAGAAGAGCATACATCAAAATAATATTTGGATACATCAGGGGCATAGGAAAACTGAAAACGTGGGAACGAAAATAAAATACAAAAATGTAGTTCCGTTTTAAATATAATGTGTATATATATATTTTTTTAGAATTTTTCCCCCTAACAACTATCGCCATTTCTTATCATGAAGATGGGGATGCATATTATAATAGCCTAGCCGTTATGGAAAGAAAAAGGTTCAGCTAAAAAAAAAAATGTTATTCGTCAAGCACATACAGATCTTAGAAAGTATTTGAAGGAAACGACGTCTACCTTAAGTTAAAACAAGTTGCCTGAAATAGACGTGGGCTTTGCAAGGTAATCCTCCCTTGCCAATCCCTACTTAACTATGCACTTTTGTGATAACAATCGCCTTTAAATGTTCCCATTCATAAGACAATATTTATCCAAGTGTCAAAAGAAAGCCTAGTTTTTACTTGGCATTTTTAAGCCATTCCTCATGAATATGCATCACATCATGTTTTAGGCAAGACGATTCTGTAGAATAACTGAATTTAAAGGAAAACTAATACGTAGACACCCTTGGCGACTTAGCCATTATAATACTTGCATGTCTACGAAGTACTTTATAGTTATATCTTGCAAATCCATTTGCAGTGTGCATTTTAAGCATGCCAAATGTGTATTTAGGCGGTTCTTGGCTAATTCTCATCGTGATCAACATGAAGCAGCAGCTATAGCTTTCTAATCAAATACACTTCAATTACAGTGTTTAGGCAACTTAAGCCCCCCTTAGCCCTCCTTCCTAATGTACATTGTTTGGTCGCCACACCAACTAATCTCAATTGTACTGTTTGATAAATAACAACGCTTCGAAGAGTTCCAATGAATTAAATCCTGTGACGGTTAAAACCATGCAGATCCACGCATTTTTACGTGTATAATGTGGGTTTTATTGAATATCGACATGTTGAACGCAAAGCTCTTTTAACAGCAATTGCGAGCGCATATTTGAGTGAAAAAAATAAATTGGCATGCTATTGTATACTAAAAGAAATTCAATTTCTGTAAATTGCTCATTATGAGCTTTAAAGGATTAACTGGCCAAATTGTAATGAAAACTAAAACATGTGATTGATGAACTCAAGTTTAGGGAAATAGAATCTATAATGTAAGGAATTCCGTTTGCAATATAATCGCGACAAATAATAGCTGGTAAGAATGTAACTCTTATCTCTTTAACAAATACAGTTAGTGAAACATAGAAATAATTTAATTGCTGTAATGGACCAGTCCTGCAGTGAGACGTGGGACAAATTAGGTTGTGTGAAGCCTCCTGAGAATGGGAATTTTATGCTGCTTATACCTGCTTAACTGTTAAAATTGTTTGATGTGAACATGGGTTATATAAGTATACTTCGTTACATTGTTCCTTTTTGAGTCAGTTTGGTGTTATCACTTGTTTTTCTATATTCATACATAAAACTGCATGATACAATATACCTGCTACATACCTTGACAAATGACAGGTATATGTAACAGAATTAATAAAGGGTTATTGTCAGTATCTTACACTTGCGAATCCAGGGGTCGGAGAGGAGGGCCCCGAAATGAATTTCTGCCAGGGATTTGTGGTGCTCACATCCAAAATTCCAAATGCGGCGCTGGGGGGGGGAGGGGGAGCGACTTCATTAGTCTATGGAATTAAATATTTTGTGAGGGACCCATGTCACCCCTATCCCCTCCTCAATGGTAACGACTCTTTATGGGTATTTGGAATGGCTGCAAAAACAGGATCGCATTTTTGAAACATAATACTCAACTAACCTAAAAATGGAAAAACCTTGGATCCTTAGCTGTCTAATATAATGCACTTTACAATAAAACTTTTGATGCTATCTTATAAATAACCCAATGTCAGGAACTTGTTATTGACTGGTTTTATTGAATTGCTTGTCACATAACTACGGTAACTACATAAATTGAATTGGCTTTTTTGAATTCATTTTTTTATTTTAAAACTTCTCAGAATATATTTATCAATATTTCCAAACTCAGCAGCTTGACATATTAACTCATATATTCCCGATTTTTCCGATGCAATCGTTCATAAGTATATTCGTACTTTTAACAGTCATGTTCAATTTATATTTAAATAAATATCTATTTGTTAGAATTTAAGTGGAAGTAAAATTTGGTGACTTTCATATTCAATTTGTTAAATGAATTTTGAAATTGTCCACATTTTATCAAACGTCAACATTAGTCAACGTTTAAATTTTGAATGAAAGCATGCATACGCATCAATACAAATCCATTTAAATAGCAATATTTTTTAAACTTTATTCATTTACAATTTTATGTTTGAGCACATGTGGCATTATAGGTTCAAATCATTTTAGAAATCCATTAATAATATCAATTTAATGCATAAAATATGCTAACAAACTCATTACCGTTAACAGTTTTGTTTTCAAACTGTTTCCTTTATATATGTAAAGTCAGGAATACTTAATGTTTGTTGCACAACAGTTGTTTCTAAAATATTTATGTTGGAAAAATATTCTGCCTTTTTTATAAACGATGCTCTGAGCATGCATGGTGAAATAAAAAACTGCCATTTTAATCAAATCTTTATTTTCTTCTCAGTTGAATTTATTCATTATTAAATCATGATCAGCAACAACTGGAGAAACGTATTTTCTCTGTTGTATTGTATTTCACTCGAGTGTACTCATCTATATTTAATGTATTACTTCCTTGAGGTTATTCCAATTGCCCTATATTGAATTATTGTGGGGGGAAATACTAACATTCATCTGAAGTTATAATGGCAGGTTAAGTATATCTATAAATGTATAACTATATAATTATTTAAATTTCGATTACTTTCATGGGTTATTAAAGATTATTGTAATTTATAGGTACACTGATAATAAAAATAACTTAGCATCAACAATAATAAGGTTAAGAAATATGAGCATTAAAAATACTGCATTTAAAGCAATAGCCACACAATAATGGTATATAGTATATACAGGGTGTCTACAATTTATTCACCCCATTACAAACCTTTATAAGCTCTGAACCGTTATAGATAGGGAGAAACTACTTACAACAGCATGCACAGATACTGAACAAGTTTTATTTGTCATGCTTGGCAACTTATCCCAGCATACACCAGTGATAAAATGGCGATCGCCACTGAAAAAACAATGTGCATTTTATGGCTATGGGCTTATGGCTATATGGCACTACAGTAGGCTTCCATGGCCCTAGTTCAAGGAATCATGGGCACCTCGTTCACCAGACATTACACTATAACATTTCTTTTTATGGGGTTATGTGAATGGCAGGGTGTATGCATGCAAGGTTGATGATGTCACAGAGTTGAAAGATCACTTCGTGGAGGTTTTGGGCATGTCCCAGAAGACCTGCTTTATACCTGAGGTGAAATTGATTACAGGCTTGGAATTGTATACGTGCAACGAAAGGAGCCCAGGTTTGTCTTTATTTAAAGTAAGAAAGTTTTTAAACATTATAAATAAAACTTGTTGAGTTCCTGTACATGCTGTTGCAAGAATTTTCACCCTATCTATAATGGTTCATATTTTATAAAGGTTCGTAATGGGGTGAATAAATTATAGACACCCTGTATATTAACAGCACCAGAAAAACCAATCTCTTCAGCACTTGTATGATGATAACTACAAAACTGCAACTATAGTCTGTTGTATAACCACAGTATACAAGTGCAACAGTAATATAATATGCATGGTCAGTGATTTGAAATAAAATATAGCATATGCATCAACATGGATGTTAATGACTAGATATATCATACCATAAATAATAATTTGACAAGCTATAGAACTCCTTTCTGGTAATGAACACAATGTTTACTGGGCTCTAACATTTTGCAGACGGTTTACCTTTTTAAGAAACTAGAAAAATTGTCGTTCCAAAGCTTTACCAAGTTGAAAACTAGTTAGTTAAAACTTCCTATTTTTTTTTTTTACAAATTATTACGGATATGCCGAGAGCATAGTGTGTTCATCTTGTTTTGTACGTAATGTAAACATTGAAAAACACTCTGCACATATATATCTTATTAGTTTAATATTTTTTTAAATGATGATGGAAACTTATTTACGAGTATTGTACATAAAACCATTTATTATTTATAAACTCATATCGTATTTCACCAAGATTTTAATAATCAGATTATGAATATGATGAATTATTTATAATTAAAATCTTGTAGTGCATGATTAAAGTGATTATCAAAGTAAAATCCTATTCTGTTTTGACTTAATATGTCAGGCGGTAAGAATATGTATTCGTAAACAGCACTATTCAACTTTCATTTTCCTAGCTTTGTTTTAGATATTATAAAAGCGATACTATCTATGTATATGAATTGATTTTGTGTAAATAATTAATGTCCTTAAAGGGGAAAAATTAGGGGATAACCCCAGAATTTTTTTTTACCAAACGACGCTGTGCTGATAAAGCATTCCCCAAAATTTAATAACCAAACCATATTATGTCTACTGACATTTAATAAAAATAAAGTAAAATGCATTCTTTGCATTCAAAATGCAAAATTTTTTACGTATATTTTTCATTTAATAAGTAGACAAAACATTAACCTGCTGTATTGATTTTAATTTTCTATAAATAAGCAGCCAATATTTCATAACATTAGAAATGTCAAGTGTCAACAAGTTAGGTTTCCAGTAATTCAGTAACGAGTGAACGAGTTAATATAAGCGTTTAGAGTTAACTTGGCTTTTTATTTAAATTGCCAAATAAACAAATTTAAAACAAATTATAGACGTAACATAGCTAGTTCATCTTAGAAAATACGTTTGTATCATTATTGAGTCGTTTGGTAAAAAGTTATTCTGTAAGGGTGATCTCAACCTGTAATATTAACTTGACTTTGAAATTTATATATTTATTTGCTAGTTAAAAACTGATATTACTTTTTAACTTGCATGTTATTGGAATTAAGTTGGTAACACCTCCATTCAAAGTTAAAAGTAATGCTGCATGGTTAATCTATGCATGAATAGTTTATGCTTCTAAAATGTTTGCTGATTTGCTAATTCTATTGGACAAAAGTTACCCATTATAAGTATTTGCAAACAACAAACCTTTGCCCTTAGAATGGACGTCCTATCTGTGCATATTCAAATATTTAGATTTTATTCCATTTGTATACATTATATAAGCACCTAAAATAGTTTGTTTGTTTGCTTGAATCACTAGCAGTGTATGATGTTGCTAAAATATAAATCCGAATTATTCAAAAACGAGAGTGTTATGCTAATTTTATGCTAAAATCAGGCATAATTTGTATGCAAATTGCATCGGAATTGGCTATTCATTTAGCTCCGCTTTCTGTGTTCGCAAATTCTCGTTTTTGAATTATATCAATTCTGCAAAATAGTCAGCATTTTTAATAATGAATATATTATGCATATTTAAATTAATGCACATCTATCTTTGAATCATCCTCATGCTCGGTACATGTTGTTTACGGTCTGTTGAAATTGCTTGAAACTGTAGTCCATAGACACAAGTTAATTAACCGCGAGATTGGATTGTGGATTTTAGTAACACTTGGATATAAGAAACTATAGATGTGAGGAGGCGGAAAAAACCCATTGAGTGGAAATGAAAGGACAGTTGTGTGAATTAGACCTTATTCTTTGAAAAAAGTTTGTGCAATGGGATTGGGACAATTCCACCACTATTAGTTGAAGTTGTTTTTGCTATCTTTTTACTTGTTTTTCGATTTTGGTCTCTTTTGTTTTGTTTCTTTTTAAAATTACAGCGTAGCCGAACAGCGGTTTTCTTATTCTACGTTGAATTTTTTTTTTTGCAACTTTGTCAATTTCTTGGTGTTATTCAGTGGCTCTTTTGTTTTTTTCTCTTGCCCATACTCTCCTAAAATCATTCCTTCCGCCTGGACAAACCCTTTTCTTTAAATGACGAAGACTTTTTTTGTCACAAGTCCTCACATCTCAACTTATCTAATCAGAGATGCTGCGATGGCTTTACCATAGTAAACCTTCTACTGGCTAAACCCACACAGGTCGCACTTATTTATCTAAAGCTATTGATCGTTGTTTTCGTCATTGCAAACTTTTCTTTTTCATATATTTTTATTATTAGCTGAGAAGTCATGTATTGTCGTAGTCCTGCATGCAAGTAAGCTTTATTATTTTGCAATGCGATGGCCCTTCACCCCCTTTGTGGACATGTTCAGTTACTAAAAATGCAATCACAGAAATCATTCCAAAAATTAACTTCATCAAATTTTAAACTTGTAAAGTGCATGACGTCATTCAAAAAGGATATTTTCTCACCAAGTTTGAGGGCATATTGAGGTATTTTGGGACCTTTTTTTGTGCTTTTTATTACTGATCTACCTGGCCAAGTTTAATTCCAAATTCGTTGCAAATTATTCTGCTATGTATATACCGTGAAGTTAAAAAGGATTAGCAATCCCATTCTATTATGTTACAAAGTGACTTAGGTTTGCCAAATTTTTGGTGGTTTCAAACATGGCATCTTCAAACAAAATATTTAAAAATGCATAGTTATGCGTACCGGTTTATCTCCCAAAAGAAATAAAGACTATACCCATCAGTTACAATCTAGATGGGATTCCTTTTGTTGTTGTGGACTCTGTGAAGTAATTAAAATACATGGGAATTCTCATTAGGCTACTAATACATTTCTTTATTGTGCAATGAGCAAATCATTAAAATGGGAAGTAAAGCAAATCAACGACTAATATTTGTTCAGAGAATATTTAGAAATAGTCCTTCTATATATATAGTTAAAGAATGGTGTTATAAAACGTTTGTGAGTCCCCTTTCATTTTAGAATCCTGTGCTCCAGTTTGAAATCCACGCATTATAATCTATATACAGTCCATTTAAATGATCCAAAGTAGAGCTGCTGATTTGTAAAAGGTAATTACGAAAGGACTGCTATTGTGTCCGAGATGCTACACAGTGGCGTAGCAAGGGTAAAAGGGGCCCGGGGCGGGCACCCAAGCAGAGGCCCCTAAAAAAATGGCGCCACATGAGATTTTTTTTTGCTCAAAAATACTAAAAAAAATAGGCTAAAAATCACCAAAAGTGCCCATTTTTTCATATTTTTTAGTATGAGTTCGACCATTTTGGGGGCACGGGCCCCCTGGCCCTCCCCCTGCTTGCGACACTGAATACTTGTGAAGAAAAAAAAAATGGCGCCGCAGGCGACTTTTTAGCTCAAAAACACTCAAAAATGAGCTAAAAATCACCAAAAGTGCCTATTTTTTCATATTTTTTGGTATGAGTTCGACCATTAAGGGGGGGAGCACGGGTTTTTTGGCTCTCCCCCTGCTTGCGACCCTGAATACTTGTAAAAAATGGCGCTGCAGGCACTTTTTAGTTCAAAAATGAACAAAAAATCACCAAAAGTGCCTATTTAGACACAGTGTGGTACCAAAATTTGGGGCCCCCCCTCAAAGCGGGGCCCGGGACGGCCCGTGCCCCCCGCCCTACGCCACTGATGCTACATTCTCTAAACTGGGAATCATTAATTGAAGTCTCGAGGGGATGGTTTAAGTTTATAGGTATATTCGATAATTTTGATTTAGTTTTAAATATTCAAAGCCAAATTTTAACGCTTTAAGAACGACATGGTCACTTCTATCCTCTGAAAGAAATTCGTGCCAGAATGGATGCTTAATATTATTTCATTTGTTTACGTTCTATATAAGACAATGGAATTATCTTTCTATAAAAGCAATTTAAAAATTCAAACTAACAATGATGCTAAAAGTCTATACTCTAATGGGAGTCTCTTCATGCAGGATAGTGGGCTAACCCCCTACCCTCCTCCCCACCAAATGGCATCATATGCTGATCGTAGGGGGGTGATTTGATAGTGAATTAAGTTATTGGTGATTTATTTGGTTGGACTATAGGCATTGCAACAGAGTAACGGTTATACAGGATTTTAACAATATGAATTTTGTCTGAGACTATATTTCTATGGCGGGTAGATGGGATGGAGAATTTAGAAATTGGTTTGTTTCCCACTGACAATTCCAAAAACGAAGATTATGGCAGGATCAGTAATATATATCGTCAATGTGATCAGAAAGCCCGTTTATAATAATTCTAGACCTATAGCATATTGCGTGCATACAAATTTCCTACAATTTCTGTGAGTGCTTTCACCTGTATACATGCATGTAAAAGTATTACTGGATATATCCATGTCTGTTGTTGGTGAGTTATGAAATAAAATGAGGGCTTGCACCTTTAATAATAATAGTATGGAGCTATTATAATTGCCCAAGAATTGCTCGTATTTTACGCCTCCATGTACATTGGCTTATGTATAATTACCAAATGCGTGCACGAGTTGCACTGCACATATAATATCATATGTACGAGTATAAAATATATCCCATTATGCTGGATGACCATCCATAACAACCGGGGAAATACAGAGTGTGTTTTTAATTGATGACACGTCATTGGGAACAAGCTGGCAAAACCAAGAATGCGTTATTACACATCGACAGAATATTTTAGCCATAAATCTTTAAGAATGGATTGAATTCACCATGACTTACTTGATTTTCCATAATTGATGGTTAAAACATATATCTTTATGTAGTTTCTGGAGATTTATAGTAACTTAACATTTATTTTACTATATTCAAATAAAAAAAGAGATATAAAACTGTGTGATGGATAATTTACGCGGGTACGTATTTGCTCGCAATCGAATCATTAACAATTATCTTTTATACAAAAAAGACAAGTATGCAAACAATTATGTAGAGTTATTCAGACTGTCAAATGTCCTAAAATAATCTTGTACTTTTTTTCTTTTATTACTTGTACTTATGTTTTATTGGAAACTGTATTTTTAATAAATTACAGTTAAGTTTTAATAAAATTATTTGTATAGGCCAGTTTCTCAAACCAGGCAATAACATTTACATCCTGGCACTTTGGTGCATACATAACAACTTCCTGAAGTTGTATACAATATGCATCAAAAGTCTTGCCCGAGATCGCATCCGTAGGCTCATTCCTTTACTCATCAGTTTCAAGCATTGAAATAAAATTCAGAATTGCAAAATATTTAATGCATTCATTGACGATGCAATTCTGCTTTTAGTCTGATTTAGTAAATTAATGAAAAAACAGGAATGCCCACTATACATGGCAAGTGATCTGTTAAGTATTTGTAATCTTTTTGACGTTTGTGATGTCAAATAATTGATTTAACAATTAAAAAATATATTTGATGCATTTGCAATGTTAAAAACATTTTTACCAATAAAAAATACTCTTATATCCCTGCACTACAGGAACATGAATTGGAATTAGCCATTTTTACAACTGCAAAATTGACAATTGCGTTGATGTAAGCAAACTTGAGATGTGTTACAGTAAAGAGAACAATAACTGCATTCAAAAGATGGAATAATACTGAAATAATTGTTTGCAGTTTCTCTTTTAATGTATCGCACGATGGCATTGATTTTTGCTCAATTTTTCCGCAGTTTTTAGGTTGAGGTAGTCA
>JAQIXP010000907.1:0-21474 GCA_034700285.1 Proteroiulus fuscus
GTTTTTTGAGTAAAAAATTTGCATTTGCTGTCAATTTTTGCAGTTACTGTATGTACAAAAAAAGCCTTCAAATTTTCGCTTGCAGGCCAAATATTGAAGAAAAAAAATGGATTTCTGATTATGGCCTTGACCCTCAGGGGGGCAGCAAAATCCACTCTGCCCCCCCAGATTACTTGACCTTGCTACGGCCCTGAAGCCAGGATTAATGATTCAAACATCAAAGAAATGAAACAGAAAAGACAAATACGAGGAGTCTTCAAAAAGTATAACCATATAACACTTAAAACCTTACAACGTTTAATATGCACTTTCACCCAGTGCCAGTGCAGATTACTTTATTCGGGTCCATAACGTTAAAACAAATTACAGCAGCCTAATCGTCTCAAGAAACGTCTAAAAGTGGTACCTTAATTTACATTAAATATGAAAATTTTCCAACAGGCAAATGTATAGACAAAGCTGTACTCTTAAAGAATCACTCTGATCAAGATAGCTCCTTGAATTGGACAATATAGTAAACAATTATTTTGCACTCAAAAAATAAAACACTTTTAATACCATAAATCTTCTAATAGGAGCCCAATTCTAAAAGTGTAGCAGCTATTAAATTCCTTCAGTGATCTAATCCGAGAACAAGTAACAAAACCACAAAAGGCTCGAACTCTTAAAACAGTAGCAGCGTTTTTAAGTGTCACAGTTTATGCAATGTTAAGGCCATGCAAGACATTTCCCATTGACTGCTTGCATGGTACCACGTGCATAGGAGACTGAAACAAATAGCCCAGAACAAAACCATAAAGATTTATGGGTTTATGCATATTCAATTTCCCATTAATTGCTACAGATAACAGTTTATATCCTGTACTGGGGATCATGTGAAAATGTTTTGAGTATTATCCCACACATAACTTAAAATTTAAAACTTGGCACCGAGGAATTTGAATAAGGAATTACGTCATTGATATACCTGCCTCTCGTAGCCATTGTTAAAGTTAACTTAACGGAAATGTTCACACTGAAACATACCTTTCAAAGTCGCAATTTTTGGCAAGATAATGTTTTCACAGCGAAATTGTTGATCATAACGACGTATTGCTGATGTTATGAATAAAAGTTGCTAATGTACGGGTATGCACGCATTATTTTCGTACATTATTGCGCGACAAGCCCCAGCAAAAATCACAAGCTACCGGTATTCAAAAACTTTCACGCATGCGCAGTTGTGCTGAAAAAGCAACCTAGCAGACAGATATGTTGTCTGCTATAACAAGTACTGGGGCTATTTCAAGCATTAAATTCTGACGTGCAGTCAACAGCAGTATTTTGTTTCACTGGGCTTCCATCAAAAATTCACAAATGATGAATGATAACTGAATAAATGCACTGTTATCAGCAATAATTATCCTGCAAAACATTATTTCGGGGGCGTCCACATATTACATCAGAATGAGAGGGCCAGGGGAATGATCATTATGAAGTTCAATAGATAATGTTATTAAAATTATGTAGGCCTACTCATCTGATGAGGGTATCAATTTTTGTTTTGTTATTAGGGGAAAGGGGGTGGGAGTGAAATGAAGGAAGGGAAGTTGACTCGCTGATGGCGATGGGGGGTCTAAATTATTCAGCATCAGGCTTTTTTTGGCGAGGTAATATATAGCGGCCCCTTAGTCTAAAGATTTCAACGATAAAAGGCATGTTTAGCGTTTCTTTTCCAGTGGTTTTCTCAAGATTCAGCAATCATTCCAATGAAAGTTAACTTTAAAATAGTAGGCCATAAATACTAACATACAATAAAATGTGACTCCTAGTATTGTTCCTGGATACAGAGATAAATTTAAGTAAATATTTATACTAGAAAAAGGGATATTTTACTGAGATAAATTTAGCTGAGAATTTCTGGAAAAGCTTTTCGGATCCACTACCATCTGGACGCAATTAACGAACACATCCTCTGAAATGCTTCCTCCAACTATATTCTAATTAAAAATCACAATATCACAACCGGAAGATAAAACAAAAATATTTCGTAGAGTTGACATTCTGGAAGCTCGCTAGATGAATAAAAAACATAGAATTCTTCTTTAATTATGTTTTAAAGTTGTTAACTCTTCTGGCTAAAGTATAATTAATTTCAAGATAAGTATAAACAATGTGAATCAATCAAGTTGCAAATGAATGCCAATGCACAAAATATTTTTTACAATGCAAAAGTGAAGTAAAAAATGAATTGGCAGTTTTAATTACAAGCTTACCAATGCATTTTTGTCACCCGACTAATTTTAATGATAAACTGGATAAATTCTTTTAGTAATTTTTGGAAGGTTTTGTCATCTGAAAAACTGCAATATATTATTGGTTTAAGTTTATGAGGTTTCAATATATGTTCAAAAAATATCCTTATGCTATTCTTGCTTAAAATAATAGATTCTAGGTAATTTATAAGTACATTTAATAGAATACGGCTAAAAATTAGTTCCATATTAAAATATCACAAAATTGTGTAAACAGTTTTCCCGATTACATTGCATTACTGATATAATTACTCACTTTTTTCGACTGACTTTCGCCAGTATCGTCTTCGCAATCCATCATGCATTTCCTCTGCTTCGCCTTGTCGAAGGCTGGCTTCAGATGCTCGCTGATGCAGGTGTAATTTTGAGGCTTCTGCCGAGCATAATGGTCTGGTATTTGAATGCTCAAAACTTCGGGCAGCATGTACGCTTTAAGCCATCCGACTAATGGAGAGACCCCGTGCAGATAATGACTCCGTTTGTGATAGAAGAGTAATCCATCCAAAGGTGCGGCGAAGGGCAATGGACCAGCGACTATACTTTCTATCTCTTCGCTTTTACATGAATAGCTGGGCAGCGGCACAAAGCGATAAGGATTACCCTTAGTCTGCTCTAGGATTTCAGGAATTTCTTCCATCTTCGTGTGCAGCCAATAGAATCGAAATTCCGTCTGTGGACAGATACAGCTTGATTGTGACTTTTATGACTGAAAAAGGAACTGCCGAATGGTCTCGATCATTAAGGGCTAGCTGGCTAATTTTTATTGCACCGCTCAACTGCAAGCTAGGCTACCTTAATATATATTTAGACACTATCTATAGAAATTGCTATTGCTTTACATTATAAATTTACAATGAAAAACACTTTCAAAACATTATGGTAGACAAAAATATTTTGCAAAAAAAAAAAACCACAGAAGTAGGCCTACGTTAATTTCATTATACGAGTTTTACTGTAGTTTATAACTGCAGTAATTTAGCAATTTAATTGCACAGATAATTAAAATTATGCCTCAAAAGGTACTTTTTTAAGTTCAGAAAGGGACATATTGTTGACCTCTTGCAACTGAATATGAATCCCATATGAATCCATCTGTTAATCTCAAAGATTACCTTCGCAGGACCATTCAAAAAATTGGATTTCAAAGTAATAAAGGAGGGGGGGAGAGGGGATCACGGAGACGTGCAATTTCTCGTGTTATTCCAATAAGAATTTTTCGTTTTTGCAGATTTTCCCATTTTCGAAAAACTGGAAGTGTTCAGTAGGTACAGGATAAATACTCCAAAAACCAGAGTAGTTTTTATTTGCAGTTGAGGTTATAGCCCCATGACAGAGAGCAGGGGGTCCAGCAAAGATACAGGGTGAGCCCTACAGCATTTATCCTGAAGAGCCGGAGCATCCCGGTCGGCGATTGGAGGGTACCTGCTCAGATAAGAAGACGCTTCTACCCGCCCAACAGAATGCTCTAGGATTACCAAGAGACCAGAAATAGTGGTACGGGCATGGACCCTGGGATGGGAGTGCATTTGACCTCCATAGTCATTAAGTCGGTTACAGAGTGAAAGGTTCAAGCTTATCTTAATGTATAAATCATAATACAGATCTCATTCTTGACTAATGGTGGACAAGATTTGGTAGGCAATGCTTATAAAATTTTGGTAATAAATTTTATTTTTCAAAATGTCAAAAACTGTAAAATTGGAAAATTCTTATAAAAAATTCTTAACAAAAACTCTGAAAGTCGATTTTTTGAAAGACCAGACAAAGGTCTCTGTGATATTAACAGATGGATTCATACATTGAATTAGATGCAAGTGGTGAACTTATCATAAACAAAGCACACACAAAAAGCGTACCATGTGAGTTGGATGCAATATTTTGGCATATTAACGGAAATATTACTGGTTTATTACAGTAGCAAGTTGAGTTATTATTTTGCTGCTGTTTAAATGAAGAATTATTATGTATTATTTCACACTAAAGCATAAATGCAATAATTCTTTTTCCATTAAATTGCTAAAAAAATAATTTGCAGTATTTATACAATAGTAAAATGTCATTACTGTTCTTTTCAAAACTAGTATGGCATATTTTTTTCCTGGGTTAACTATTCTCTATGAAAATCTATTATTCCTGAGCAAGGGATACTTTTTAGAGAAATTTTAATTTGGTTGCTAATATATTGAAACCTAACATGCTTATTCATTCAGTTCTTTTGAAAGAAATTCATGCTGAAATGCTTACAACTATCCTTCTTTTTGCATAAAATTGCAGAAAGAAGAAAGTATTTGCCAAATTTAGTTCAAAATTTTTTAAAATTCAAATTAACAGTGATGTTTTAAGTCTCAAATGATATGGACTTATTCTACTTTTATTGTAGGATTACTCCTACCAAACGCAGGTGCATATTTCTGATTTAGGACTACTGAGTTGAGTAGAATTGTCTAGAAGCCCATAGTCAACTACAATTTTGCAATAACTAATACTAGGATTTCTTGTAAATGCAATAATAATACAACAAATTGACTTACCTCACTATCTAAAACAGGATGTCCTTTCCAGCATAAAACATCCAAAACATAAAATATTCTATTCTGAAGATCGAATATACAATCCAAAAGCGTATAGTTATTAGCCTGTGACTGCTGCATTCTACTACCACCTGGTAGACACGATGGAAATGTATTCACTCGACAACCGCTTTTTGTATAAGCGATGGTTTTGCCCTGAAAGAAAAATAAAGGAACCTATAGAATGCGTCCACTTGGAAGAAAATAACGTTTTCCCACTGAAAACCTGGTTTTAAATGGAAAAGTGCTTTGTTTAAGATATGATTTTATATCATTTTAGAATTAATTTCATTGTACAGTTTAGGAAAACCGTAGAAATTAATTCTATCCCTGTTTACTGCAATTACATTAATTTATCAGGGCTCAACAAGATAGCGACTCTCCATGGCCAACTCATTCCAATGAATCCTCTAGAGCAGCGCTCACTCCATATTATTCCTTCTTACTTGGTTGGAACCGACCATAATTTAATTTTAAAATGTATATTTGCATAAATTGACAAAACATCAAAACATTATTAGGATTTATACTGTTAAATATCCTGGAAAGAGCAGTTAGCATAAGAACGTGATCCTTTTATAGTGATAAACTTTAAATGGTGAGGAAATGGTGGAGATGAATTTTTCAACTAGGCCTATGCATTAATCTACACAAAACAAAGTTAAATGTGAAATAAGAATTTTACCTTGGAGGCGACAACCAATGAACGTTTGCCTTGTGGGCAAAGTACAAGTAGCCACTCAGTAGAGAGGTCCTCTGGTATTTCTACAAGCCACTCCGACAGCATCAACTGAACAAATAAATGAATGGAAATCGGTTAGATAAGAGTAGATCACTAGAGAAGAGCTATAGTGAATCACGCACTTGGTTTTTGTAAAATCTCGGAGGTTTGCAATATTGCACTATCCAATCCATTTCTTCATCATCAAGTCGTCTCTCTTCGTCCAACAGTATTGCCCCATCATCCCTGATGTCCAATGACCAGTCATTTTCAGCCAATCTCCGTACATGATTTGTATAATCATATCGTTTTCTGAGAACAAAAAAAGGATTTCTGGGTGATTGCTGATCAAGCAGGTTTCTGTAGATCAATTACTCCCTAGTTCTACCCATTTCATCTATTAATTAAATGACTATAACTATGTTATTACTGTTTCTGAAGTTCTAAAAGCTTCCTTCGTCTGTCCACTTGGCAAGGAACATTGCTCTTCTGTTTGTACTGGGAAAACCTAGGATGAGGTGTGGCTGTGTTATTAGGAATATCGGACACTTGAAACGAAGTGGCCAAAGCCTCAGTCACCTCCTCCATCGTACTCGGGTTATCTATATAAAACAAAATCACGTTCAAAATATCGATTAAGTAACTAAATTATGCTGGAAATAAATTAGACTGGCATAAATGACATATAGGGCTAAGTACGTGGGTGGCTCAATTTGTAAGGACTAGCTGCTAGCAAGCCAACTCCATGTTTTCACTTCAGTAAAATACAAAGTATCAACGGCAAGCAGTATTCAATAATTAATTATAATAACAATTCAACTCACACTTGTCAATTAGTTGTTGATAAGAAAATAGCCTTCTTGAAGGACGACTTTTTCAAAAACTGAATTTTTTTCCCAGCTGTGGTGCCCTCTGGTGGATTGAGAATAATCGACGATCTTCAAAGACGCAAGCTCTTGACGTGGGGGTTCAATTCCACAACATCTATTTTCCACATGGGATTTTTCAAGGTATAATGTAGTTTACAGCATAGAAATATATTAAAGATCATAATTATGCTTATATTCAAACAAACAGTACATTTCCATTGCTTTAAATGAAGGTGCATTATCCTAAATTAATGAAAATGCATGCATGATTGTGCTAATTTGGACTTTGATGTATATACATTAATTGGCCTGATTAAGTGGCCTAGCAGTTAGGCTTTAACATGCTTTATGTTTGGACATGAAATTGTCTTGTCTGTAGCAATTCTTGATTTCATTAAACCAAAGATTGATTAAATAACGTCCGGAAAATCAAATGCTAGCATAATTCAATGTTGTTCCAGATTATAATCTTATTTGATTGAACGATTCTGTCACAATTGCTCAGCTGTAAGTTGTAATTAACCCAAGTACGAGCCATTGACAACCAGTTTTTACTGTATATTACATTAATTTTGTCGTACAGTTTAAAGAGATTGCTAGTAATTGCATTAATTTCTTCATTTCTTTAGGTTCCAGAATGCCCGTAGAAGGTCAAAATACAGAAATTAACAGCGACAGTACGGAACCTTCAAAATCCCAGGTTGTTCCGGAGGACCACGGAGATTCGTTGTCCGTAACAGTTTCCTCGAGCGACGATAAGCCGACGTGTCGTACGAGTGACCCAAGGGCCTCCACCGACAGCGCCAACGGCAGCACCTTCCCTTCGGAATTCGTGGAAAATGGCAGCGAGATTAACAGACTCAGCATGCAGGACAGTTTCTATGAAGATTCACAGATTTCGGAGTCTGGGGAAGGGAGCTCATTCCCCGGAAACACGCTGGATGACATCAGCAGCTTAAAAACCGTGGAAGAGAATACTAGTCCTTTACAGAATGATAACGACATCATTGTCAACGAGAGCGACATCGGAAAAATCGAGACCCATTTGGCTCCTAGTTCGCTGAAGGAACCTCCAGAAAAGAATGGCGAGGAGGAGGAAAGGGAGGAGGGAGACAATGAAGAATATGAGGGCGAGGATGGGTGGATGGATGTGATAGGAAGCGGAGATCTCATGAAAAAAGTATATTTTTAAGCTAAAATCTTTTTCTTTTTTTTATTGCCAATGGAGTTATTTATGTGTGCACGCTTACAGGTAATGCGGAAAGGGAGAGGCATTGCAACTCGTCCTCAACGGGGAAATGTTGCGACCATTAATATTGTTGGCTGCCTCGACGACGGCTTGGAAGTGGACAGCGAAGAAGGGAAAAGGGTTACCGTTGGCGATGCAGAAGTCATACAAGGTGAATTAAGCTGGGATCACTTAAAGATTTATTGGAAAAGGAACAGTTTCTGATACAATTACACTTTCTTTTCAGGACTCGATTTAGCTATTCCAATCATGGAAGTAGGCGAAATCTGCGAAATTATTATTAAACCCAGACTTGGATATGGCAAGCTGGGAAGGTAATGGACACGCGGAGAGATCTATTTCCATGCATGAGATCTAATTCATTTATATTTATAAAAAAATAGGGAGCCAGACATTCCACCTCATGCTACAATCACCTATCAAGTCGAATTACTCGCCGTAGACGATGATCCTGATCCAGAAACTATGACATTTTCAGAACGCATTAATATCGGGTCTGTGGCAGTCTTATCCTAAGAAAATGCCAAGTTTTGGATTGCATTAAATAAAGTGGAAAAATTTTCTTTGTTAAAGGGAAGGAAAGCGCGAGAAGGGAAACTTCTGGTACAGCAGAGGGGAATTTAGCTGCGCCTTGCAATGCTATCGTAGGGCGCTAGACTTCCTAGACGATTCAAACACAGTACATTATTTATCTTTTTTGTGAAAAATATACATTGATTGGAAATGGTAAATAAATATTTAAAGTGCATTTATTCGGTTTTCGATAGGATTTTAAAAATATTACTGAAGAACAAAAAATATTGGCCGAAACATGGATTAAAGTCAGTAATAACATGGCTGCAGCTCAGCTTAAGGTAGCTCACTTTTGATCAGTTGCAGCGATTAAACTTCTGTAAAGAAAATACCTTTGACTGAACTATAATTTCAGATAGGGGCTTTCGATGCAGCATTGAAATCTGTTGAAAATGTACTTAAAGTTCAGCCAAAGAATGTGAAAGCCTTGTTTCGAAAAGGGAAAATATTAGCGGCTACGGGCAACACAGAAGAAGCACTCGCCACCATGAAAGAGGCTTTGAGACTCGAACCAGAAACAAAGGTGATTAATAATGTTTTAACAAAAAAGATTTTGAACATGCAAAGCTGTAACTAACTATGGGTAATTATTTTGGTAGATAATTCATCAAGAACTATCCAACCTGGTCGCAAAGCAGAAGACTGAAGTGAAAACAGAGCGGGAGATGTACAAGCGCATGTTGGGTCAAGACAAAAATCCGCCCAGAAAGGCCCAGCAGTCGTCTACTAATAGTTTTCTAAAATGGGGAATATTTGCTGGGGGAATAACTGCCGTAATTCTTAGCATAGTCGCTTATAGACATTTCCACACTGGGTCAATGGAATGACTTATTAAACGAGGCCTTTGACATTACTAGTAATTCACATTTTCAATTCTAACATTAATAAAAGTTAATAAATATGCAAACTGCAGCTTATTTCAAGATTTCTGTTCTGCATTTCTTTTTTCCTTTTTTATTTTCTCATACTTCTTTGTACTAGGCTGCCTTCATACTTGCATTCAGTTCTACTCTATTGTAACATTTTTGTTAACAAATAAATATGTAACTATCAATTTGCCTATTTGCCATTATTTCTATCAATTTGAATTTTTTTCCGCTATATAATTTTATCCTGTAATTGTTTATAAATTGTACTCTTATATTGTCCAATTTTTCTTGATAAACAGTTTAAATTGGCAAAAACATCTACCAATAATGCAGGTCAATGCATTTTTGTCACATTTTGTTAATTTAGCTAAAAGAAAATAAAATTTATATGCCCCATAAATTTACAAATTCTAATTATATTATTTTCGTATTATAATATCTTGTAGTAAGAAAAATAAACTTTTTAAATTATTATATTGTTTTAATACAATGGACTGATTTTGTAGCATTAATGTTTTTGATATTAATCAAGTAAAAAAGTTTAAATTAACATTGAAAAAAAACTTGACCCGGACGTGATTTGAACACGCAACCTTCTGATAACTATAACCATTACTGGAGTCAGACGCGCTACCGTTGCGCCACCGGGTCATATGCCTTCTACACGCTTAAACAGTGTACATGGTCGATATCTCCTATACGCTTATCCATTATTTATGATGACGTTTACAATGCGCGGGATATTTGAAGTAATTCTTGTCCTAATTATTAATAAACTACTTGTTTTCTATATTGCAACATATGAATGTATTAAAGAATGTGACAATCTCAATCTATGTATAGAAAATAAGATTGATTGGGAGTTGGCCATTTAATATAGTAAGTAGCACAAATATTGAATAAAAACAAGGACAGATTTACAAACACAAATAATAAACAGTTTTCTGGTATACAGTACTTACATATTTCACCTCTTGCTAATTTTCTCCGAAAGGCATCCTAATACATCCAAATGCACAATTAAAGGTTCCTCGATTAATCCCTGAATTTAAAATAAAAATATAAACATTTTAAGTAATGATTCAGATTCAATAGAATTTAATACTGGCGTTTACCAGCAAATATTTTACCTGTGGATATATATCGACTTTTCGTGCCACAATGGGAATTGGAAATTTATATAAGTGATATGGTGATTGGTTGAACAGAGAAAGCATCTGAAAATGAAATAATAATTTTAATTTTCATATAAAATATTTTTGATTTATATTTTTATTAAAAGCCCACTATAAGACTAATTTGTTTTACATGCTTCATTAGAAAGGTTGATGCCAAAAATTTCTATCTTTAAATTTTATTTGAAATTATTTACATGCATCTCAAAAAACTTACAATCCAACGATTATCTGAAATCATGTGTCAAATGTTTTTAAATTTGGCATTTTTAGAAAATGATAGTAAGGTTTAGTTTTTTAGCTTGCTATTTACAATTTCTTTAGCGTTTATTCATTTCCAAAGTGTTAATTGGGTTGTTTTTTATGTTCTATAAAAGTGCAAGAAAGCATAATTACATACCGAATCTTTAAAAACTCTCTTTTGTCTTTCATGATAGTCTCTGTCAGTGTAAATCACCTTGAATCCCAAAATAGTCCCATCTGTAGTATGCCCTTCAGTTACATTTAATGCAGTGATTATTCGAAGTGATCCAGAAAAGTTTATCCGAAAAAAAGTACTTCTGAAAGCATTGAAAATATGAATAATAACAAAACGTTAAAAATGACAGACTGACTGTAATCCTTATGATTTAGGTAAATAAAATTAATAAATATACACATTTCAAAGTTTTTAACCTAGAAATTCTAAGAAAATATAGTGAACAATTACCATTCAGCTAATTATTAATAATGTACTAACCGTTTACTTAAACTGTCACTTGAATTCAATGAATAATTTGAAAAAGGATATCCCAATTGCAGCATGGAGCTTTTCTCTTCCCTAACACTTGCATTTGGCAACAGCGAAAAAGTTGAAGAACACCATCCTACAATATACCAAAATTATATATTACAAAACAGTAAAGACAGACTTTTAATGAGCTTTATTTCTAAAATTAGCTGTAACAGAATTTTGATGTAAGTACGCAAACCAGGCAAGGACTTTAATTATATTTTTGGGAAATATTTGCAGTAAATTGAAATTTTGATTATTCAATCACTCTAAGGCCCTGCTTCGAACCCGTTGTCCGTGTACTAATTAATGTATTAATTAGATGTTATTATTTTTTTATTTGGTAGTGTTTTTTTTTTCTGTTTGATTAGACAAAAATAAATGTGGAATTAACTAAATTTTATACCGCATCAGATTGATCTATATTGAATCAATTAATAAACAGTGCAAATAACTTTTTAAACAAAATCTATGCTAAGTGGAAAAAAAAATTCCGAAATTATTGTGCTCTGGATGCATTATTATGAAACAAACATGCAATTAAATTGCATTCCAAACAAATATTTTTTCAAACAAGTGGGTCTGAAATGCAATTTGACCGCAGTATTGTTTCATAAAACTTTTAGAATCCACCAAATACTGGTATACTGATATTTTATTGCAGATTATACTATAATATAGAATGGCAATCCAAGATAAAAAAAAATGCAGAATATGGTTAGAAAACTAAATATGGATGGGACATCTTACCTTGGAATGCGTCAGCTGACATTTTCTTATGATGGATTACTGAATTTAACAAATCGGTACTTGCTTTGAGCTGTTGCAATGCACGGAAGATTGTTGGAGCAATCTTTAGCAATTCCCATTTCTTCCGATTATGCGAGTTATCATTAGAACACGTGACAATTGTGGTCCTGTTCATAGATTTAATGCCTTCATTTCCAGCCGTATTGTTGCCAGAATCCACAAACTCTTCATCAAGCTCCTCGATGCTTCGCCTTCTCCTAAGACTTCTAGGTCCAGAATCTTCGGCATACGGCATGGCTGGGGCTCCTCCACTTCTCACATTGGGTGCATTGGATCCAGAAGGCAGATAACCATCGTAATTGTAATCATTGTATTGCAGCTGGTTTGAAGGAGTAGCTGGTCGAGTATCAACACTGGGCATGTTTTTGTACTGCCCCAACCTATTCTTAGCCATTGGATCTTCCTCGTAATACTCGTTAGATTGCAACACAGTATTATAAAGGTAATTTTTCGGTAATGGCCGTTGAACAAAAACTGCGTTTTTCCTCTGCAGGCTGCGATCCGCTCCTTCTTGCACATTAAAATCTTTGGCTTTCCACGATGCGTCTGAGTTGGACACGTCGACTTCTGCAGGAGATGAATTGTCAACCTGAGTAGGAGAATCCTGTCCAGTTGCGGCGAAGAAACTTTCCCTTTTCTGTCCTCGGCTTTCAAGCAATTCTCGCATTCCGGGGTCGAGGGTGTTCGGATCATAAAACTGAGGACTGTAATTGGGTATTGGCAAATATAGCAACTGCCACTGAGTCCCTTGTTGGTACACCACAGGATAATATAAATTGTAAGGTTCTCCAAGAGTTTTTCCTCCACTGGGGTTGTATTCGAACATAGGCGGCGGCAGCGGGTATGCTCGCCGGTTGCGATAATTGGAAGACGACAATCCACGGATAGCAGAAGGATTGAACTGGTAATTTTCTCCTTTATCTGGGATATTCAAATTAACATCAAATTGGCGTGTTGCATTTCTGTCATTCTGTTTCGGTAATTGAGCCTTGCTGGACCTTTTCGGTCGTTTTTTATGTTGCCAGTTGGCTATGTCCAAATTTGTACAAGCGTTCGATGACAAACTCATGCGTTCACAGTTTGGTCGAGACAGCGGACTCGGTTCAGAACTACGTGATCCAGATATTCCAGGCAGCATTCTTCTATATGATAATTGCCTCGTGTCGGGATACAAATTGGGATCGAAACTTCTGTAAACATTTTCGACGAACGTGTTTAAGTCTCGAAATGGTGGACTTCCGACGGCTTCTATTCGAGAATTGTCAATGCCCTGTTCATTATTTGCTTGATCTTTTCTACTCGGGGCAGAATTAAATAAACGGAACTGGGGGTTATTGCCGTCAATGGCTGCCGCACTAGCACTGCCCATATGAGAATATGGATTAGCAACGTTCGCTCGGAGCATCCAACCGAGACTTTCATTGTAACTCGGTGGCTCATTTCCCGAATTCACCGTAAAAGTTTGACCCTGATCATATGGGCCCCTTTCCTTCTTATCCAAAAATTCTCCTTGTTTTGTATTATTTTGCAGAGAGCTGAAACTAGGTTGCATCACATTTAGGCTTGCTGACTGGCCATCTATGAGCTTCGGTTTTGGTTCGTTACCCTTGGGAAATCTTATGAGTTCATATTCGTGAAGTGGAAGTTGCTTGTGTGGCCAACGCTGCTGAGGGCGCATTAATGGGGGCCAGCGTTTGGAACGGTCAGAATCATGATAATTTCCTACATTGGCCTCAAGGTTACTATCATGTGGTTCACTTTTCTTGACTTTTGGAAAGTCGTCGTATTCCGTAAAATATTCGTAATAGTAGTCCGGACCATCCCGTGCTTGATGATACTTCTTATTACTGCCATCAGCATGCCAGTCATCATCGGTATTTCTTCGCATTTTTTCTTTAGATTTACTTTGAACGAGACCGTGTTGCTCATTGAGAAACTTCTGCTTCGCAAGTTGCACCGCACTCATTATGTCCGAATTACTTTTGATTTCTTGATAGCGATCGGTTTTTATATCCTCATTTAAGTTCCCATGGACGCCGTCAACATCGGAAGATAGTCTTTTATTTCGGATGCCAGCATTCGAAGGACTTTCTTTCCTAGCCAAAAACTTGATTCCAGAAAACGGCTTCTGGAAATAATTTTTTTGGCTACTGGTACCAAAGTTATGCATTGTTTCATATGTGAATGGCACAGAATTAAATCGCCGGGCATGCAGCCTTTGATTTGTTTGGTAAAGTTTGTCTGGAGATGTTCTAAACCTTCTCGTTTCACGTTCACTTCTTGTATTTCCCGTTTTCCTTGTTGCATTTTGGATATTATTCCGTCTCGGCCGATGTACATTGACAAAAGGTGATCGCTGTATCCTCGAGTGTGGCCTGTTGTCCAGATCAGTTCTTAGTTTATCCGCTTTTTTACCAGAAGCACTGCGATGCGTTTGTTGAAAATGCTCGCCTTCCATGGATTCTTCAAGTGGTAAATGATGGCCAATCCACCGTGTGTAATCACTTGAACGATACTTTGTGGAAGAATTATTTGTTATACTGTTGTTAAAAATATCCAAAGGAAACTGCAATCTTTTAGGCTCATACAACTGGAGATAGCTAATAAAAACATTACATGAATTATAAAAATTATACAAAAAAATACAAAGTAAAATTACTTCAATAACTAGGAAAAGGAAACTGATTTTACAAACACTCATAATACAAACATAATTGTTACAGGGAAGCAAATCCACTTTTAGTGCAAATGTACCGATACATAATTTGTGTAGTTTTTACATATAATTTATGCCTTAGCATTTGTTCAGCTTTCTTATAATCAAAAATCCTTTACATTATTGTATAAAAAAGGCATGGCACATTGTTTTTTAAAAATTAAATATGGATCACGATTTGTAATTTAAATCGGACCCAAACCTGCATGATCAAACGTTTCAAACCTGCTTGACCCAAGCATAACTAAAATATCAGGCTTGTGGAAGCAAAATCAGTTTTGAAATGAATAATGAAATAAATGTACCGAAAGTGCTTTTTACCAGATCCATCACCACACACTGATTCAAATTGGAATCCTTGCGATATAACTAATATATAAATGACTGGCCTTACATACAAATCCATCAGTTTTCAATTGAGATATACTGAGTAAATGAAACAAATTAAAAGGATAAGATGGAAAATTGTTCTTGTTCATGTATGCATTCTAAAGTCGAAAAATGTTTAATTTGCCTATTTCAAATGAATGACAGATCAAGCACATGAGAAGCATGCAGATTACTTCATGTGACTAGGCATGCATGTTTTAAAAGAATAACAAGTAAATAATCCATTGCCATGATACAACACAAAGGTCTATATAAAATTGTACACAGAAATATAATAATAAAACACAAAAGTATGTAACCTAAGGATTTAATTAAAGCCGCACTATCTTGAAGAATTTTTTTTTCCAAAATGGTTCCTATAGCATGTGTCAGTTCCATTTGTTTTGCTAGAACATACACGTGCACAGAGACCCATTGTAGAGCATTTGTATCTTCCAAATGTTCCTTCAGAACTGCTCATAAAAATCACTCTAAAAAGCTTTTTCCAATGGACAATATAGTGAGAGAAAAATCCAATCCCAAAATTTCACAACCATATTGTCAAGTTACATATTAAAAAATAAATACACATAATGCATTTGAACATCAGTTTGCTCCAATTGTTATGGAACTCGGCAGAACGCACCTGTATTATGGGCGTGAAGTGCATAATGGGCAAGGTTTGCCTGATGAAGTTATTGTTTTGCTTATTTGAAAAAACTTGAGAGAATAAGGTTGTGAAATTTTCAGAAATGCATTTCTCTCGACTATTTTGTCCATTTGAAAATAGTTCTTTTAGGGTGAACTTTCCATTTAAATGAGGATGTGAATTCAAGAAATTCAAAAAAATTTCAAAAATATCGAAAAAATTCATTAAAAGGGGCACGGCATACAATCTCTATAAAAATACTAATTTTGTGATCATATTAACCCATTAAAAAAAATGCCAATTTTCAAAAATTCCACATTTTTCACATAGCCTATGTTAATATATGCTCGTATACTTTTTCACATTATTTCCCCAAAAATTGGACAATTTTCCATTTTTTTCTCCTGGCTTATAAAACAATGGCATTCCAATAAGTGAATACTGTTAAATTTAAATTCATTAAAAGTTGCTCCCCTTTCAATAAGGAAGGAACTTTATTTAACGATAGATGACAACAGCTATTAAAAAAAAGTTCAATTGATTCTAGCTAATTAAACATGGCATAGATAAATTACAATTTACACATGAAATGAAGCCACAATTAGTAACATTAAAAAGGAATGAATTCCAAATAGGAATATATATGCTATGAACATATGTGAATGTTGGCATCCGTTGAATAAATAGTGTTGGAAAATTTGCATGTATTTTTAAATCCATTTCAAAATGCATTAGGCTACTGTTGTAGATAATTAATTTTCACATAATTAAAAACCGATTAAAGCTCTCTCAATAATATTTGATTGAAAAATGAATTATTTGAATATCAATTCAAGGGTACTTTGTATTCAGTGAATTTACAAATGAGATTTCTGTAAGTGTATATATAAGTACAAGTACGAGGGATGGCGTCATAACAAGGCAGAAAAATTGTCTGCCATACTGACTTCCCCATTAAAAAAACCTTAAGTAAAATGAAGTTACATTAATTTTTTATTAGCAATAACACCAAAAAAAAATCATTTTTTTGTTGGGCTTAGAACTGGGCATTGGGTATGGCATTTCACTTTACTTATTCAACGGGTTGGGTTAGTACGCATTGTAAGCTAGCATTAATACCGTTAAGAGTATCTAGTTCTAGTATATTAATAAGTGGAAGATCTACGTAGAAGAACTACTGCAATATACATAAATGAAGGAAGGAAATCTAGCTGAATGGCACAATTAGGAATATTGCTAAAATAATACAGTTAACAAGCAAATTAGCCACTTGCTAAATCATGATTGAGGTATTTTTTAAAATTTTTTTTTTGCTTTACTTATCTAAGAAATTATATTTTCATCCACAATGAAATCGGTTAAAAATATCGATGATATTAAATTTGGCTTAGCAATACGGTGGAACACAGCTCATTACCAAATCATTCAATCCTAAAGATAAAACCTTCCCGCAAGAAAAAAATGTTTTTTCTTCAGTTTGGAAATACTATCAAATCTCTGGTCCCACATACTGTATAAATATCACTAGGTTAAAAATACAATGGAATTTCATAATTTATATCTATGTGCAAGCAAAAATAGGTTTGGCATCCACAAAGTACGTCTACCATGACACAAAATACACATTCACAAGATCTAAAATGAGTGTGGCGGTAAAAGGTCACAAATAAAAACAAAGGAAGTGAATAACTATTAAAATTACACTCCATTCATGTACACTATTAAAATAAGGGAGAGATCCTGTTGAAAAATCAACACTTAAATGCTTATTTGGTTTGTTTGGGAAGTTTTGCACTGCGTTTATTACCGGGCGAGGGGTCCATTTCGTCGGAGGAAGATGCATTGTTGGCCCCCGGGGTCGACTTCGACGAACTCGTTGCTCCCCGATTGTTTGCCTTCCTTGGCAGTCTCGGCGTGCGTGGCGTCCTGGGCGTGGAGGATGCTGAAGAATCTCTGCTCGTACCCCGGTTGCGTCTGTTCCCGTCCAGAATGTTATCTATAAATAATGCATGTAAGGCATTTCCCGTCTCATTTCTTCTTATTAATTTAGCCTAGAGAATTTATTTACCTAAGCAAAGTGACGTGTAGCCATGCATCATGTTGTCCGGGAGCGTTTCCAAGCAAGCTGCTTGGTCACGGGTTAAGATGACCTTATTTCGTGGAACTTTCCGCACGACTCCGCCATCAATTTCCACCTTATAGCCAGTTTCCTCCTCGTCTTGATATTGATCGAGGATTAAGCCCGAGTCAAAGTAACCGTCGGGAGACTCTGCATAAACACTCTGACCTAGTGGGAGAACATCCACGACCAGAATGTTCCCTTCTTTGATGGAACGTGCATCGCTATCATCGTACATGATCAACCAACTGTGAATAAACATTAGAAAGTTTCCAAAACTGATCCAAATAATAGTTAGCTGTTAAATATTCACAATAACAAAGCGATGAATAATGTCGAAATAGCTTTTTAAAAGCGCGATGAACCTACTAATAAGTTTTTATTAATTTTTCGTTAATAAATTAAAAAAAAAAAACGAGAATGGCAATACATTACCTATCATTACTTTCCCTCTCTAAAACACGACCGGGATAATAAAACCCATCTCGCCATCTAGCCATTACCCGAACACCTAAAATAAAATTTACATCTTTTTTTTAACCTTAAAAAATTAAAAAAAATAATTCAAGAAAGTATGGATTTACCTGGCCGCAAAGAACCCTGATAGTCTTGTGACGTTGGAGTAGAAAGCTGGCGAGAAGTAGATGGTTGTGAGATCTTTCTAGTAGGTGTTCGTGGCTCTACTATCTTTACAGTTTTCCTTTGATGTTAAAATAAATTAATGCACGAAATTGATGAGACTAAGTTGGCAGGGAATTTGTCATAGTTTATGAACAAAAAGTGAGAAAATGAACTCACTTGGGTGAGACTCTGCTGCTTTCACTGGGACGTTCCTTTACAGCACTTTGTTTGCCTCTTTTGTTTCCCTTTCCTGGTCTTTTAACCGGTGTTTCTCTTGACTCAAGTTCAACTGAGGCGACTGGAGCAGCTGCCACCTTTTTCTTTTGCCGTTTGGGTGGAGAAATCTTCTCCGGCATTTCGTCTAGAGTGCTACTACAACTGCTATTGTATTTGGCACCAGGCGTTGGCACAGAAGCCGATTCACTGCTTTTGACTGGTGTCGTGCTCTCCGGACTGGACAAGTTCAGCGTTTTCTTAATTTCATAACACTGTCGTCTTTTTACTGAAAAAAACCCATCCATTGCAATGCTAATTCAACAAAATACTGGTTCTAAGCATAAAGAATGAAGGATTTCAGGCAATAAAACCACAAGATCATACCACTTCTCAAGGTTTTCATCCCACTAACAGCTTTATGCTCTATTGGAGTAGATGACTGTTTGTTTATTGATGCCAAATCTCCACTATTCATTAAAATATAATTATAAAATTCATTAAAATATGGTGGAAATAATAATCTAAACAATCGGTACGTTTACATGATAAATGCACACAAGAACATAAAATTAGTATAGTACATGTAGGCCTACCTGGGAATTCTTTTGAAGGGTGTATGAGTTTGTTTGTTCAAAGATGAAGAGCTCGATGACTTGGATGAACTGATATCCCCTAACCAACCTGACGTGTGCGACCCTGAACTTGCTGATTTGTTAAGGCTTGAGGTACTTGTAGATTTAGACATAATACTGCTTTCTGGACTAGGTTTGCCGGGTGTGGGCTGGGTGAACACCTCGGCTTCGTTTTCCCCATCATCCCTAAATTCAGTGATTATCGGTTCATCTTTAACCTGAAAAATTAGATTGGTTGAAAGTTGCACGGTAAGCAACCAATAATTTGATTGTATAACATGTCTTTAAAGGTGCAAGTGTAATATGTGTTAAAGCTTGTATTCAACTGTAATCATTTGAAACTAGCATCAGCAGAAATTCAATGAAAATAAAGAAAGTTGTGTAATTGAATTGCGATGGTTTAATTCAGACGTGACGAATTTGCAAAAAGTTGGTTTTGAGATAAATGTTTTTAAGGAAAAATGGTATAACTTGGAAATAAACAATGTTGAAAGACTGAAATTTGGTGAACAAATAAAAGAATATGTATATTTTATAGGGAATGTGCTAATTTTTGTTAAATACCTAAAATTAGTAAATTAATTAAATAATTTGTGAAATAAAAGGCTTAAAAATGCAAATTCGCCATTTTTACTTTGATTAATTTTGCAGAAAAGCGAAATAAATTAAGTGTGAAGTCGCGCATTTGCGCATACATGAGTTTTCCTATTGAATAAAAAGAATGCAACAAAAAATAAGCAAAAATTGTCAAGTTCCTCACCTCTATTTTTAAAAAAATACAGGTCTCGAAAAATTTATAAAATGTAAACTAACGAATTGTACTATTCACCACGTCTAACTTTTAGGAATGACAGGTTGTGGCTTATTCGCTACTGATCACCTCTGTAACTTTAACAATGATTGGTTAAATTAATTTCTGTAACTTTAGGTTTATTAGGGACAGTTCCAGGATCACAATGGTACAATTATCTCATTTTTGACAAATTGGCTTATTCGTCACTTCTGAATTAAGGCATCGATGTCTTTAAAGGTGCAAGTGTAATTTGTGTAAGTGTTAAAGCTAGTATTCAACTGTAATCATTTTAAACTTCCATCAGAAACTAGAAAAAGGTAGCAGAAATTCAATGAAAATAAAGAAAGCAGTGTGATTGAATTTGTACTTGAAGTAACCAAAGTATTGCAAAAAAAAACCAGTTCTAAACCAGTACGAGTATACTCTAAAGTAATGTGAAACTTACTTCTTCAGTTGTTCTTTTGATCACCTTCCCATGACGCAATTGCTCTTCAATAACGAGTCTGGTAATGATGACAGTTCGCCTGATGATGCTCGTGCCATCAGTAGTATCGCATGCCTCACTCACAATTTGGTTGTTTCTTTTGGTTTCGATCTCATCAGTTGTTTGAACAGCTTGATCTTTACACTGATGCTCGATTTTGGGTGGATTGATGATGGTCAAATTCTGCTTTGGAGGGTCGAAATCGGGAGTTATGTTTACTTGACAGCTTATACTTTTGGAATTATTTTTCGTTTTCTTAACAGATGCTGAACAAATATAAAAAGAAATTACAAATGAAACTGTGGAATTTACAGGTGAAGTTGAGCACTATGCCTGCATCAACATAAATAAAGATAATTATATGCAATTTACCAGGTTGTGATGTCGGAGAATCACTATCTGTTGTCCAACCAAGTTTACGTTTGTGCCGACCAATAGGACAAACGGGCGCGTCAGGTTCATCGCTAGCTGATTCAAATGGATTTTTCCTACAAATTAGAAACAATACGGTAATGCATATGATGGTTCAACCATTCTTGAACTTCATGGAATGGACAATCACAGGGTTGTAACAAAATTAGTACAGAATTTTAACCTGAAGTTTTCATAGTTAATTTTTCATTTAAGCCAGCCTTGTCTAAGTTTCAATGAAATTTTACCTTACTAATACCGACTAAAAATAATGTAAATAAATAATTAAAATAAAAGTAAGTAGATAAGCTTTAGAAATAGTCCATATAGGCAGGAACTGATATAAATTTTTAATATTTTGAACTTTGTAAGACATACTAACATACATATTAATTTTACATGCATTTTTTTTTTAAAACTCAGAAATTCTTTAAGGGGGCTGTCCACACTTTTAAAAAATACATGCTCCTATGGGAATCTCCATGTTAAATGAAGGTACAAATTAATCGATAATGGCTAAACATAAATTGACGGGGTTTGATTTTTTATGAAGGACAATTAA
>JAQIXP010000908.1:0-21464 GCA_034700285.1 Proteroiulus fuscus
ACTATAATATTTAACCAAACATCCCCATAGGAATTTCGTTCAGATTGCCGGCCTTTTAAATATAGGAGGCCTTGGTTCAACCATGAAAGCAGACAATAATTTCAATATATAAAGCGCTTTAACTAAACGTTTTGTGATCTACCAAGGCTTGGATGTTTTTGCGTTCTGCGATTTGTCGTTTGTTTTCATCCTTTAGCATTATTCGACATTATTATGTCAAAATTTAAACAGTATTGTTTTCAAACGACGAAAAATGAAGCTGTGAGTTGTTAAGGGTATGTTTTAAAACCAGGATTCTCTTGGTTTTATGAGATTTTATTATGTTGTCCTTGCAATAACGCAAGCTTAGGCCTATCGCTCGCCACCATCCAAGCTTGGACCAAGATCCAAGGCCTTCTAGGTATTCAAAAAGAACTAAGTACGATACGGTACCATATTTTCGTTGAATAGTTCGCATATATTTAAAGCATGCCGTCCGCCTCGCCTGAATTGCGAAGCAAACGGCATCGTAGATCACGTTCCAGATCAAAAAAACGATCTAGAAGTAGATCACCAACCTCCAGGAATTACCGAAATGATCGCCACAAAGTTATCAAGGTAAGAAATTACCGTTTTAATCTGATGTGCAATTGTTTCATAACTCACTTATTTTCAGAAGAGTTCCAGTGAAGTGAAGAGAGATTCTCCTAATGTGAAATCTAAGTCACGATCAGAGGAACGAGGTAGTGACAAAGTGACCATCAGCCGACCTAGGTTTGTCAGAATTTCGCCAGAAGCATCTTTTATGCGTTTACGCATTCATTCTTTCAGATCAATGTTTCAAATACTTACAAATTCAGATTCCTAAATTTGACTATTTCAAATTCGTTTTTGCGTTTCCCATTTAATTTCCAGGTCTCGAGAACGAGAGCGCGGAGCAAACAGGACAAAGAACGAAAGCCGTAATTCCAGATCTAAACCTCGATTTAATCGCGGAAACACACCTCCTCACAGACACGCAAATAACAGTAGAGGCGAGAGGAATTCAAGATTTGAAAGAATAAGAGTGAAAGAGGAACCTGTCAGTGATGACGAAAGCAGAGGACGGCCAAGACGAGATAGACATGACAGAGTAGCTGTTAAGACAGAGGCTGGGTCTGGGTTTGGTGCTTCTACGTCTGGTGCGCCAGAACCGCCGAAAGATAAACCAAATTTCGGGCTATCTGGAAAGCTTGCCGAAGATACCAACGTTTACAATGGTGTGGTGATCAAGTACAGCGAACCCACAGAAGCCCGGAAACCAAACAAGAAATGGAGATTGTATCCGTTCAAAGGGCAAGAGCCGCTTCCCATGTTGCCTATCCATCGTCAGAGTGCCTTTCTCTTGGGAAGAGAACGAAGGGCCGCCGACATTCCTATCGACCACCCATCCTGCTCGAAACAACACGCCGTGTTTCAGTTTCGAGTGGTGCCGTATCAACGTGAGGATGGCAGGACCGGAAGAAGGATTCGCCCGTACATCATAGATCTCGAATCAGCCAATGGGACATTTGTCAACAATAATAAAATTGATCCCAAAAGGTACGTGGAACTATTTGAAAAAGACGTACTTAAATTTGGTTTTAGTTCAAGAGAATATGTCCTGCTGCACGAGGGTTCTTCAGCTGACGATGCATTTGATGAAGTTCCAGAGGAGTCTGCTGAAGGGGAAACTACAGAAGCTGCGCAATCATAGCATTGAATCATAGTTTCCATTTTCATCTAAAGATCTTGTAACATTTCTGTGCCTGGATAGTTATCTATTTGCAGGTGTTTTGTAAGTACCATATCTTATGAATAAATACATAATTTGATTTATTAACATAACAGAAGGATTTTATGCTGAGCAGCAATAATCAAGACTAATATTTAACAATTTAAAGAAAAAATTACCGCTGAAATATATACAAACACAAGACACTCCATACATGAATGCATTTCATCAAGTATAATTTTTCAGTCACATCTGTCAAATTTGTATCAAAATATTAGCAATGATAAAATGCTTGGGGCTCGAAATATTTCCAATAATAAAAGGTTTTTTTTATTTAGAATTAATTCGAACAAGTGCACAGCTGAAATGAGACACAGCTATAATCTATTGATAGAAGATTAGTAAATTCCTATTGGTTGTAATTTTATAATTAGGATATTCACCTGAAATTATCGCCAATATACAGGGTGATCCATTTAGAAGTTAACCCAATACAAATTGCATCTTCTGAGAAGTCAAAACGTATGGAACAATTATCGTGTTATATCAGGTTGAGGATTGCGTGACCTTCGACCTTATTACCATGTTTGCATTAATTGTGCATACAATCATTTTTGTTAAACATTTGACAACTCCCAGCCCATACGAATGTAAACATAATTGAATTAACTGTATTTATTTTATTCTCTTTAGGAAGCTTATTATCTTCCTGGATGTGCCGTACACCTAATGGCGCATGTTTATTATTATTAGTATTATCTTCCTGGATTGTTGAATAGATGTTTGCCGAATATCAATTAGAAATATGCTATAGAAATACCAGTAGCAGGTTGACCATTTTATTTTATTTCACTTAAATAAGATTTTAAGGGTTCAAAAGTTATACAATTATTCCACTAGCAAAACTACACTCCCATACGTCATCGACATTTGGAAGACACGGGGCGAAAGAATTTATTATCTATTGAAAGTTTTTATTAAAAAAAAGCCTCCCGGTATTGCCAAGTTTTCATGGAGGAAGATGGATCTTATGGTTTGCCCTTATCATGTCTATGACGTGGAAGAATACAGGTGGAATCGTTCGCGTGTATACCACGCTCAAGTGCAAAAAGAAACCGGTGAATTATGAAACCGCACGCATGATGTATACACGGTGTTTTATTCTAATATTTCGGTTTTTGTGAATCTTCTATTTCTTAAATTATGCCTAATTTTCATAGGGTTGTGTTATCGGTGATCCACTTCAGCGTGAGATTAATTATATTATTATACGGTTATGTGTATAATGTTAAAACAATGGTGTTGTGTGTCTTAGGCCTACACACCCCCATCAGTAGTACGTGTTCTCGGCCTTCAGCATCGGCACTCGAGAAGATAATTTCATTAAAACGCCGGCCTGCTCACTTGGCGTTAATTATTGCCGAAAATGACATTTCTTATCCAGATATAGCCAGTGTGATCGTTTGGTGTGTAACATGTGGTATTTACAATATCAGCATTTATGACCATGAAGGTAAGCTGAAGTCTGTACTTTGATCGAGATGCATGCAAGCTTGGACCATGTTGCAAGAATGTTTGGCAAAGATTAGCTACCGTAGCATGGATTCCAGCATCTAATACCATGTCCAAGCTTGCACTATTGGTAATACCTTCGCCTGTTATACTGGTACCTAATGCTTTTAATTTCATGAACTCTGGAACATTTATTGTTGTATCTTGGGTTTCACATTGAATTTCTGTTGTTTGTTTTTAAAAATGCACATACCATAAATTCTCTGGACAGTTGAAAGCTGCCCACAAATTAAGGATAAAGCCTATTACCAATAAAGGTAAAAGCCTAATGGTGCATGCCAGAGAGACACAGTTTCAGAGTATTCTTCAGTGGGGGAGGGGGGATAGAAGGACGCAAATACCAACTGCTCAGCAAATTCACAGAACTAACCTAGAGGCTGCCCACCTATTGGAAACTGTCCCTTTATTTGAGACACGAACCAACTAGAGAATGTATGACACTAAAAAATATGTCCCATCCTCTTGTAGATGTCCACCAATTGCAGAAAGCCATCATAATACTGGTGGTATGGTGTAAACATTGCATTGACCTATGTATTATTTTTAAAGTAATTTGGATGTGGATGATAGCTCAACAAATATTGTACTGCCTGGTTTACCAATGGTTTATTTGGTCCATCCTTTGACTGCTATTAAGTAGGCCTAATTCTAAACATACAAACATTCTCCTTATTTGACAGCATAAGCTAGTTGGCCCTACAGTACTAATACTTTTTCGGATTGAAGGGGCCATGCACATACAGCCTCCATGTTTTTTGGCAGTCTCGATCATCCAAGCTCTTATCCGTCTTATGTTTTTTGGGGGAAGGCAAGAGTTAAAATTATATGACAGGGAGATACAGGTAGTGGATTTCTGAATATGGGTGCCAAGAAGTCAAGATGTTGTAATTTAGCTTTATAAATGACAGTGAGGTAGAACAATTTAATGAATGGTATTTAATATGGAAATTTTCATTCTGAACATTGTTGACTGGGATTTTTTTTAAACACTTTAGCTTGTTTAGGGCACCCACAAAGTTGGGGCATCTGTATCCTACCAAAATCCTTGGAATGATTTTTCAGTGCTTAACCTTCAAAAGTGACATAATTTACAGGTTTCATATGTCTTGGTTCATAATACCGGGTAGGTCCTACAGTTCCAATTTCAAATTGTATTACAGAGAATTTATAACTGTATTTTTACTACCACTTTAGACTTAATTTTAGAACGTGATGTAATTCACACGGATAATTGAGCCTAGTAGGCTAGGTTATCCAACATCATTTAATCATTAGGTTATAAGGGTCTAAACAAATCCCACTATTTTGCATATACAATGGAAATAGAGAGGAGGTTATGACATAAAATAGGTAATCATGAATTTGAGGGGGTTAGTAAGGGAGCAAAAAATTATAGGACAAAAAAATTTGTCCTAAGGTGCCCCAGTTCCCCCTAATAATAATAAAAAAGGAAACATGGTGATTATGTATGTGCACTGTCCCTAAGCTTTATACTGGCTTTGACTAGCAGAAACTAGTGGCATTGCAATATAGTGCTTTGATGACAATTGTAATTACTGGCAGCTCTTTGTCAAGGTTGATCAGCGTGGATGACCAAGAAACATAGTTTAATTTGCTAGATAACCTTGTGGAGAGGAAGGGTTGACAAAGCAAGGGAACGTGAGGAGTAATGCATTTATGGTTAACTTTCAGAGGTAGGGTATAAAGTAGGCATACTTACCAAACACAAAAGTTTAAAGCTAACTCTAAAAAAAATATAGGTGACACTAGGAATTGAACCCAAGACCTCCTGAATGTAAGGCCAACGTCTTACCACGAAAAAACAATCCCTTGATTTTTGTAATTCTATAATAACAGACTTAAAATTGTTAATTTAACCTACCCAGTGAAAAAAAGTACTGCAGTAACAGTAATATTGCACTGAACTGCAATATTTTCTGCAATCTGGAATATAACTGTAAACTGCAGTAAAATTGCTGCCAAACTTTTGGATTCTAACATTTTTATGAAACACAAACTGCAGTAAAATTGTATTTCAACAAATTTGAAGAAAAAAAATCTTAAATTTTTTTTTATAGAATGCAGTTTTACTGCAGTGTTTCATAAAACTGTTAGAATCCAACAATCCAGCAGCAGTTTTATCGCAGTAAACTGCAGTTTTACTGCAGACGAGAACTGCAATCTGGAGTGCAGTCAACTGCAGTAATTTTTTCCCTGGGCAGCGTATAAGCTATTACTATAATGTCTGCTGAAAACAACTTTTAGAAACTAATTATCAGCATATGTACTGGAAACAATGTTTAGAAGACTATAGGCCCTATTCACTGCAATGCAGTGGCTACAACTCTTTTAATTTTTTAAAAGCAGTTGAGATTGACAAGATCTGGTATGATCATCTGATCATCTCGTTCATGATTGGGGCAATAACTATTTATGCCAAATAAGTCTAATAACTATTTTCATGATAAATTAAATAAAATAATATTCTATAGTTATATAAAGTCAGATATCCAGTGAGTTTTACAAAATAAATATAACCTTGGTGCCCAAGCAATTAACCGCAGTGATATTTCCAATGTCTTATGTTTAGGTGTAATTAAGCAACATCATGACACCTTGAAAAAGTGTATAGACCTGCATTTTAAGCCGGAGGTACTTGTGGAACAGCTAAACTCATCCAGTTACATTATCACCAAAAACGGCAGAAAAAATGGGCTTTCAAATAGTAAGCGAATGGGTGACATTTGTATTCCTATAATTCTGGAAACTTTTGTTTATATTCTGTGTAAAGATTAATTGGGGCTGTGTTGGTATACTTTACCAGGATATGGGAAAACAGTACAAATCCATCTTTTGTCCAGCCAAGATGGAAGACCGGACATTGTGTTCGGTGCTAGAAAACTAGTGGATGGCGTAAAGAATAAACTTTCTGCTGTTGAAGATATCACAACGCACGTATTAGAAGGCACTTTAAAGGGTATGTTTAGAAAATATTGCCATTTCTGTAAGTCGATTGATAAAGTTATTAAAATTCAGCTACAAATCCGATATTTTAGGAAATCAAAGTTTGCCTTGTCCTGATTTAGCCATTTGTTTTGGCCCAACTTTAAGCACTATTGGCTTTTTACCGTGGCACATATACCTTACGGAAATACTGTAAGTACATCACCTTTCCATGTCATTTGACTTTATCGAGCCGATTATTTGTGTGTTGCATTTATTTTGATTAGATATAGCCTTAGTTTGCACCTTAACAACAAATAAGCTTCCCTGAACTTTCACATCTAGACAAACGTTAGGGCATTGGGAACATTATAATTGATTATGGTGTTATTGATTTTCAGAAAAGTTTCCACTCATCATCAAATAACTTATGAAACATTCCACCATCTATTAATGAGGTTTGGAAAGTGTGATCAAAGGTTTGGGAAATAACGAATTAGTCATGTAATGTAGATGATGGCATCAAAATTTGTTGATTTTGATGCAGCTTCGGTGAAGTTGCAAGAATAAATTACAAATTTGTTTTGGGGTATTTTTTCTAATCGATTTTGAGTCTTTGGCAATCTTGTAGTTGTTGGAATAATTCCACATAGTACATTCCACATTAGCATGTAGGTCTTCTGTTGTCAGGCAATATTCTTTTAGAATTTTATTCTTGTTAAATAATAACACCACCAACAACTTATTTTACAAAAAAAATTTTAATTGCAGCTTAAGCTTTACAATGTTCACAAGAATTCAAATTTGGAAGAGCATTTGTCTACATATCCTTAGCAGAAAGATGAAATTGTTATATTAAGAAAACAAAAGAAACTGCACAAGTCTTAGATATTAAATATGTGATACTTTAGTTACCTACAGGAATCTACCATTGGCATAAAGAAATGAGTAGCAGCATTTAAACAAGGCTGAAAAAATAGAAAAAAAACTTGCATTAATTTGGTGAAATGTATGATAAGGGCAGTATGTGCAATGATAAACGTGATTAATTTTAATTTCAAGGAAAAAGCTTAGAATACAACCTTGTCTGTGGATCACACTCGAGGTTTGCGACTTGACTTCTTACCCATCTTATGATCGGAACTGTCTTGAGAAGATGACCTACTGTAATGCGCCAAAGGTCTGCGTACCGATCTGGATTTGGGTGATCGACTACGGCTTCTGGACTTGCTGACCGTGCGCCTCCGCCTACCAACTGGCGATCTGCGTGAGCGGCTGCGGGACAAAGACCGTTTCCTACGCCCAAGATAGTTTCCACGATAGCTACTGCGTCGCCCACTCTCCCTGCTGCGCTCCGCACTTCGGCTTCGACTGCTCGAATTGTGGCTGCGACTACGCCTCGACTCTCTCCTGTCCTTATTTCTACTTCTGCTCCTACCCCGATTCCTGCTTCTACTCCTGCTTCTAACCAGATTCCTACTTCTGCTCCTGCTTCTACCCCGATTCCTACTTCTGCTCCTGCTCTTGCCTCGATTTCTACTTCTGCTCCTAACTCTGTTTCTACTTACACGCTCACTTCTATCCCGACTTCTATTTCTGCTGCTTCTGGCTCTGTCGTAACTACGACTTCTGCTCTCCCGTTTCCCCTTCAAATTGCTGTTTCTACTTTTGTTGGGACTCCGCCCCACTCTTCCCTCATCTTTATCACTGTAAGCTTCCTTCCCTTTTACAGATTCCCTACGTTTTATGCTGGCATCTGAAGCACTACGTTTGCTCGAGCTTGAGGACGAGCTTGAGTGCCTCGTCGAACTCGAACTAGAGGAGCGCTCAGATTCTGCACTTTCTTCGGTTCTGTCCGAAGATGTGCCCTTATTCTCGCTGTCTGCAGTATTAGTTTCACTTTCGTCTATTCCAACAGGTACGTCTAATCCGGGAATTTCTTCATATTTCTTTTCAAAGTGATACATTTCTTTGTTGCTTGGACTCAGAGAAGGTATTTCACGCGAACCATAATCATCGGTAAAAGCGACAGCTGCAAGTTAAGAAATGACATAAACAATTATGTTATTATTGGAACTGCATTAGTGCAGAAATTTGAAGTACCTTTCACATCATTGGCGTTCTTGGAATCCGACTTATCATTCTCTTCCTCTGATAAATCACTCGGAACATAATCTACAATTTCTCTATCTCTTGCAGGTTTTCTTTGGATGTGTGATGAGTCGTTTTCAATTTCAGATCCAGTCTCTTCGCTATCCGATCCATATCCTCCGAGGCCTCCTATTGACGGAATATACTCTAAGGATATCAAATCTTCCAAAATGAAACAGTTGGGAAGGAGATAAAGTATTCAGAGTTTTAAGGTATGTCCCAATATTGTCTTGTCATTCCATTGGATGATGTATTTTAAAAATTAGAGTTAGCTATTCAGATAACGAGGCTGTTAAACTTTCTAGTAATACAACAACATAAAATTCACAGATAGCTAGTGAGAAAACTCTGAAACCTTTTTGGGAAAAGTTCGCTGTAAACTGTATTCCATCGCTAGGATGTGCTTACCGAGACTGCCGGAGATCGATGCTAGTGCCGAGGACTTGGCTAGCTGTTGTGCTGGAGCTTTATTCCATACACACAAGTTTTAGTTAAACAAGAACATCACACAGTACACTTTCGGTATCCATTGCAATCGCACACAAATTTCAAGTAATCATGATTTAACTCTTAAACGCCAAAACAACAAGAAAATTGTAATTCATAATATTCTCACATGTTCAAAGAGTTTTTACCAAAATATTTCAAAAAATGTTACATTTTAAATGAATAGAAAAGTTTCATTTTTAACTGCAGCTCAAAAATAGAAAAAAAGTGCACATGAAAGTGCAATACCTTTAGCCTGGGCTTGCATGATTGTCTCTTTGGCAATGATAGCTATTTCTTCACTCGTAACTTCCAACAAAATTTCTGTCAGCATTTTTCTAACCCTTTGCATCTGCATTTATAAACAAGTATAGATTCCTTTAACCATATCTTTGACAGTAGTTTAGAATGTTCAATGTGAGTGAGATTTAGTTTAGACCTACCAACTGTTCCAACCTTTCTTGTTCAGTTTTTGGAGCTTCAATTGGGGAAGGAGTTCTTTGATGAATGGGAGATAATCGATTACCTTTTAAAAATTGAGGAGATCGCCTACCACTTAGTGGGGAACTGCTATTCTCGTTATCGCTGTCACTTTCCTAAAGAAATTGCAACATTTAGGAAACTCGTCAGTAATAAAAAAGTAGTACAGTATGCTTAAATGCTCGTAGATTGCTCGGCATTTTAAACTTGCCCTAAAATCTTAATTGTTGTTATAGGAATTTTAAGAATGTTTTCCCATGACGTCGTATAAAATCAGCTGAAACTAGCCCTACTTCCTGTCAACCTTATTTAATCCAAGGATGAGTCCCTTTGCTCAAATTAATATCCATCGTTAATTACTTAAATTTAACTTTTGCACGTCAATATGATTGTGCATTCCTTTGAAATATCTTAAAATTTGTGATCATTTCCTTATAACGTAGTTTATTGATATACCAACTTATTCTCCATATCCCATTTATTATATCGTTGAAAGTGTTCTTCAAAATATCATAAAGGCGAGTACGTACAAATTTGCTTTTACGCGGCATCGATGGCCTTCCGGCCATTTCTTGCATTTCCTTTAAGACCCGTTCTTCCTCTTCTCGTTGCAACTTCAGCCGCTCTTCCCTCTCTTTTAGCATACATTCATATTCAATTTTTTTCTGTTTATCACGTTCCATCTTTTCCAAACCTTCGCGAATCCAAGCAGGCAAGTTCTTTCTCTTTGCAGCATCTGATTATTTTCCAACAGGGTAAACCATTTGACATAATGTACTAATATTTAAAATTCCAATCTATAGATATTTTGTACCTATGGCAGATGGTTCGCCATCTTCGGCAACAGGAGAAGACTCGCGATCGAATCGATCATCTTTTCTGTCCCGTCTTAGAAAGGGAGGAGGAGGAGGTCCACCTTGACCAATCCAATACTGCTGGTTGTACCCTGGCTGTTCCACTGGGGCTTGCATAGTATTCTGTAAAATTGTACATGCAATAGCATTTTTTACATGAATAATTTTTTCCGACTGTTCGGATGGTCTTGTAGTAATCTTCGGGTGAAATGAACTATCGGCTTCTGCATTTTTAACTCGTCCCTCCTGAAAATTTTGTATGAATATACACCCAAAGAAAGTGCCCAGGCTTTAAAGCCATGGCACCAAACTATTATGAAACAGTACACACCTGAGCGAAATTACACTGATCTGAACCATGATTATAATCATAGGTTTGGGCCGAGTATCCCTGATTACCATGCATGTGTCCATACTCGAACGTCTGAACACTATCTTTGCTTTCCGGCGGATGTGGCGGAGCCCAGTTGGAACTGGCATTCCAGTTGTTGGACTGCCAATATCCCCAGTCACCGCTGTGACTATATGTACTGCCATCTTAAAAGTACACATCAACTGTCAGTCCACATGTCTTAAGTCCATTTCTTTAAACTTTGAGACCTATTTGAAAAATGCATGCTTAATACCTTGGGAATTTGAATTATCACTGTGATTTACAGTTTCTCTGCTCTCCATGATAGAACGACTGCCCGAGGAAGCATTTTCTCGGTTGTGAAGAGGTGCAGCTGGCATTACACCATTTCCAGAAGTGTTGTAGTGTGGAGCCATTGGGCGCTGCTGAAGATTTGGGATCGGTGGTCTGACCTCAGAGGATGGAGGAGGCTGCTGATCACCTGGTACAATTTCCCTCATCTGAATCCATTGCTGTGCCAGGGCAGCCCAATCCACTAAACATTTTAGCATAAGGGACTTAATTGCAACGTCAACTATTCAAATGGGATACTACTGGTAAGCTTTTCTTTATTACGTAAAATGGGCTAGCAAATGTAGCTTTTTTATCTTTGATATTTGCTCACAGATTATTAGATTTAAAGTATTTGGGGTACCTTGCTCGTGAGGTATGTTTTGATACATGGCTTGTTGCATAGGCCATTGTGGCGGTGGCTGCTGGGGCCAAGGCCCGCTCCCGGGTGCTCCTGCCCACATTATTGTATTAGATAGTCAGGATGGTGTCCATAATCAGTAACTAGTATCTCCAATATTTATATTTTTGAATGGACTTTAAATTATAGTTACTTCTTCCCTTTTAATATGACAATGAAAGGAATTTAAGTGAGTAATAAGCCATCGGCCAAAAACATGATCAGAAAATAAATGTAAGTGGCGCCCTCTAATCGTATTTTTTAACTCGGATACGGCGCTCTAAATTAATTTACCGGTACAATCATTTTGAGCATGTGATTTCCATGTGTGTGCTTGCAGCAAGTTTCGTTTTGGCAGAAAAACCAGCGTGTAAACTTTTTTAAAATCATATTTAAAGGTAAGACAAAATAAATTTATTTCTACAAATTTCTATTTATTTACAATATATTCGTTTGAGCGCAAAATCATCCTGGATTCGTGGTTTTAAAAAAATTCCTTGTGTTGCGACATTGAAAATGGCGAGCACGCCACTCGGTTAGCCCAGTCGCAAATCAGATATTTCTGACTGAAAAGAGTCCCTTTTGGACAGGTAAATGCGAACTGGCGATGATGATGGCATATGTGGAACATCTGTAAAAAAAATGAGGGTTAGTATAGAAATATTGATGCAAAATTTGGATTAGTTAAACCAAAATGTTGGCTCAGTTTTTTTTTTTTTTTGCAATGACGCCATTGCACAATCTGCCCGCCGGCATCGTGTCGTGTCTCATTTGCATAATATTCAGAATTTTCTCTGTGAAATGTGGACATTCACTTCAATGAATAAATAATATTTTTTTTGGAGAAAAACTTACTTCACAGCCTGTGTTTACATCTGCGTAATAGCCTGGCTGTAGGAACTGGCAGGAAAATCTTGAATTATCGTGATGTTGATTATGGTTGAAACGGTAAATGTTGTGGCTATTATATCCTGAATTCATGTTGTTTATTCCAATGTTTGAAGGTGTGGGAATTGGCCTTGTGTATGACATGTGGTTAGGCCTGTGCTCTTGGATTTCCTTAAAATGTGATGGGGCAACTGGCTTCATGGGCCTCTTTTCATAGATTTTAGGAACATGTTGTTTGTAAATCGTTATATCGTCATTAACGTTTGGTCGTTGTGTTGCAGTGAAAGTGTTGGGCTTTTGAAGGCGAGGTACCTTGTTGTTTTCTGCAAATATAAGCCATATCTTGTTTGAAATTATTGATCTCGTGCAGATGTCAGTCACACAGACCACAATGGTAACTACCCATCACAATGGTGGATAGTTGCTTCAGTTTTTCTGATGTGAAATTTCAGAAAATCTGTCATACTTTTATGAAACACAAAAAAACTGGTATACTGCAGTGAAACTGAAATTTTAAGTTTTTACGCCCATAAAAAATTGTAGAATTGCAGTTGAGACCTCTACGTAACCCTGAAGGGGACCAACTTTGAATTTCGTAAAGGGAAAGTCCCCCTTTGAAGAAGAGGGTTGTAGGAATAAGAGCATGAAAATTATAAAACTTGTGGAAATTCCAATTTGATTTGAGACAACTAATAATTAAATAAAATGTCCTAATACATGGATTTGGATAAAAATGCAAAACCCATGCATAGGCACAATTTTACTGACAGTATGTAGCGCCCTCTACTGGATAAAAGGCATCGGCTCTCGTGAAACACGTACACACACACACACGTCCTAGAGGGTGCCACCAACTGTCCACGCCTGCTGAAATCAATGGAAAAATAACACCTAACGTGCATTTGACAAACGTAGTGATTTCTTAAATATGGAAACTACTGCAAATATTGTCACAGCCGTTCATATCTAGTAAGTGTGAACAACTTAGATATCACTTGTTACAAAGTGGGACTTTCCCTTTAAAAATGCATCATTTAGGCCTACTTATTTTTCTGGGGTTTTTTTTGGTATTTGTTCGAGGATGTGGTAAGCTATACCCACATTTGCATCGATGCATGATTTGAGTTAAAGGGAAGGGGGGGGGATAAGAAATAATAGTGGGAATTGTTTTGATGTGATGCCCAGCAATACTTTTCAACAACTTGTTGTCTGGCGCCAAATCTTGTTTGTAACTTTTCTTGTAGTAATTAAAATAATTATTGCTATTTTCGTGAAAATTGGTGTAGGAACACTAGGAAAAGATCTCCATTTTTTTTTACCTGGAATGTATACAGGTGGGTGAGAATGTCCAAATGAGCTCTGAACATTTTTAGACGGTGGCAGAATGGGTCTCCTGGTCCACGGTGGTGCCGATGGCGTTTGGTGTGCTGGATGCCGTGTGTTGGAAGCTTCTGGCCTAAATGGTCGTTTCTTAGATGAGTGATGCTGTTTCATATCCGGTAGTTGCTCGAATGGTGGGATTGGGAATGGCCGTAGTGACGATGGTGGCAGATCTGGTTTGTACGGATTGCGATTTCTGGATTGCTTGAAATCCAATGAACTCGTAGGGGAAATATCGGCGTGGGAGAGTCCTTGTGACTTTTGTGGATGAAAAGGAGGCTTGGGTCGTTTTGATTGTTGAGTCTGTGCCTGAAATTCTGGCCTAAAATCCGGTCTGAAATCTTGGAAGAAATGGGCACTGTTCGGCCTGAATGTAGTCGGCTGGATCTGATGGCGAAATGCCTTGGTCTGGTGAGGCCTTGCCGTGGATGACATTGGTGCCGTAGGGTGATGATGAGGAGTTGGGGAGGATGGAAAGCGGTTTGTACTGTGGTTTGGATGCCTTGATGATGGTTTAAATGGAGCTGGTGTGGTTTTTCGTGGTTTTGATAGGAATTTGTTGGGACGGTGCGGCCTGCGAGTTGGTGGCGATGGTGCGAAATGTGACTGCTGTTGCTGTTGGTGCTGCTTTTGTGTGTCTTTGTGCAAATGAGGGCGAAATGTGGTGATTTCTGGAGACCCCAAATTGTTAACCAGAACTTTGAGGTTGTTCGGTAGCTGCGGTGGTGGTGCAACTGTTATGAACTTGTTGTCTGGACCAGGGTAGAATATCGGTGGAAAATCAAATGATCTCTGCAAAATAAATGTTGTCAGAAATGTCTTATACTGTTTGTATTTTAAAATTGGAAACCTTCAGCAGAGGCCAGCGTGATTAACATAAAAATTCTCTAATTTATGTTTAATTGTTTCATAATTTAAAATGACATGATTGGAATATTTTGTAAGACTTTTGAACTTACTTTAGTTGTTTTCGATGATTTTGTCATGTTTTGATTTTCTGCTGTCGTCAGTTGAATGGGGCCCAATAGAGAAACTGTTTTTTGGAAGAAAATCCATTATTCTGAATTAGTATTTAACACCTTTATCTTTGTGTTGGTTTTTATACTTACAATTTTGCTTTTGCCATCGTACTTACCAACGAAATATGCACAAATTGCTTTCAGTATGCAATGCCAATTCATCTTCTATGGTATGGTAAGCCTTTAGAAATAAAAATTTGGGAATTATATTAGTCGTCTTTTAGATTTTCACTTGACTGGATCTCCTCCAATCCAAGTAACAGCAACTGAGTTGAATTTTATGTAATGAAAACTGCCAATTTTCTGCGAATCAGTTTTTATTTAAATTTACTAATATTCCCTAGCTGCTCAAGAAAAGAGTGAATTGGAGAATCCTAATGGGGCAACAATTTGGGTGGATTGCTGAATTCTGGAATAGTGTTTTAGCTGGGAATAAATTTCGAAATTACATGTTATTTTGAAGTTTATTCCCAGCTTAAATCACTATTCCAGACTTCAGCAATCCACCCATAGATTATAGTTATAGTGGTGCGATGAAAGCATATGAGCCCCATTTTGTGACCTGAAGAAATTGGAAGATGATGTTTCATATAATATGGCATAAAGCACATTGTAAAAAATTAATTTTGTTATGTTAGATATTTTTGTGAATACATTTAACCTTTATTTCTATGCATGTGCAATAATGTAAAACATGACTGCAAATTATTTAGTTGAGGTTAATCTGACTATCTATTGGTTGCATGATGCTATATTGAATAATCTTCAAAATAACAATGTTATGCAGAAAAGTTTATTTCTGGTAATTCAAATCTGCTGTATTTGTGTTTTAGGTCGGTGCCATTGCGTTGGATTGTGAAAAGTTCATCAAGAAAGACGTTTGTAAAATTACCTGAATTGGATTCACCAAAAAAGGATTCATCGAGTGTGAACTTTACCCGGTCGTCCAACCTGTGCTACAATATTTGAAGTGTTTTGGAATTGGATATTATATTTACCAAAAATTGATTCATCCCATAGTCATCTAGTGTTTAATAACTTAACCTGACGTCTAATCCGCGTGTTAATTGCAATATTTGAAGTGTTTCGGAATGAAGTCATCCTCGCACTGCAGCTGATTGTTGAAGTGATTTAAGGTAGGCCTACGTTTTTTTTTACTTGTGCTGTCTTAAGTGTTTTTGATCTATTAATTTGTTGATTTTTTAGTACCCAGTTGTGTAGACCTACCCCTATCTTCATACTTAAAGGTCTTGTTGAATTTGATACATTCTACTGATTTTACATTCTATTTGATACATTCACTGCACTGGTGGAAGATCCTATTTGGAAAATTTAAAAATTTCTACATGTACTAGATGTGTAGAATGTTTTACTGAATTTGGGTGTACCGATATGCTAGCTTTTCTTGAAGTTTTTAATTTCTTGAATTTCCAATATTGTTCTTGCTGTCTACGGTGGGTGGTAACGATATAGGTGTGCCAATATTTTATTTTTATATGCAGTCTATAAGTTATATAGGTAATTCCTTTTTAGATGGATTGTTACAGTGAAGCGTAGCGAACCAGAAATTAAGCCAGTTTGTTAATACTTTTTATGCTTGTCATTTTTTAACTGACAAAACATAATTATGCTGTAAGTAGTGCCGTACTAACTTGCTTTTAGCATTTTGGAGGTCACGTGTTGACCACAAGGCTTGGACTGTGTTTACTGAAAACAGAATCACTTTTCGAGTTGAGAAAAGTATTTTTGTTTAATAATCTCCAAGTAATATTTAAAGAGACACGTTTTTTGGAGATTTGAGCGTTAAAAATATTGCTGGGAAAAAACTTGAATTTATAACTTATTGTTAGAATTTGAATTCTGTACATGTAGCTCTTGATTTCCCGGGAATTTCTGAAGTTTCCTTGGGCTTTACTTCATCACGCTATTGACCTAATAGTTATTTCAACTATTTAAAAAGGTGCATCACTTAAAAATAGCCCAATAATTTCAGTGACGGTCACTACTTTGTACTTTGAAAGAATACATGTACCAAAAGTAATATTGACCGATGCAAAAAAAATGTCGGCAGTTTTTGTGAGAAAATTAGGCAAAATTCTTGAATTTTTTTAAAATAAATAACAAGATCAGAATTTCTGTATCTGTCCGTGTTCCGCTGATTTTTTGGTCAATAACACTTTTAGTTAAGAAAACTTCTAGTGTACATTGTAGAGCAATGTTAATGAGTTTACCATTGACCACAGTATAGTATTATATACATGTACTTCCGTATATATATCCAAGAAGTAAATGCACTGCTGTTATTTACAAGGGAAAACTTTGCTGTACTTTTTTAACTTTTTTTAACTTTTCAGTTTTTAAGTAAGTTTTTTTCATGATTTTGGAAATTAGTGATAGGGCATTAATTACATGGAAACATTTAAACATTTATCGAGATTATTTTTGTGTTGGGATAAACTAGACGTTTAGCCTAGATTACTCGAATTCATAGCAAAAATATCTTATGAATAAAACATGAATCATGTGATTCACTAATACATTATTACTTCCTGAGCCGAATAATTTCCATTTTCATGAACTTAGCGCTTCCCCCTTTTCCCCCCAAATGTCTGTTTACACTGCAAATTATAAATATTATAAATGCAGAAAACACCCAAAACCAGATATATATTACGTAATTGCACTTCAATTGATCCACTTTTGTTTTTTAAAATGATTTGCTTATATTGGCCAAAATGGAACTTGTATTTTATTAGTTATTGAATGGAATTTGATTATTTTGATAGGCAAAGACAGTTTAATGTTATTTATTTTGAACATGTCGTACGCTGTCAACTGGTGGCTGTAAGTTGTAAATATATTATATGCCTTTTCCTGATTTTAATTTTTTTTCTCTCCATTTTACTCTATAACTAATGCTAAAATGTGATACGTGCAGTGAAAGTGAATGCAAATCCATCCATCAACCAACCCTAAAACTTTTCAATAATTCTTATACTTTTTTTTGCAAGTTTTCATTGACATCTGATTATATAAGTTCAGATAAGTAGGTGGTTAAGAAATTGGTTTCCTCTATCATTAACCGAAACCCATAGATTTGCGCCGTTTTAGGCTATTACTGTCATAATTTATTTTAGGCAGTATTTGGATTTATATTATAGAAGATTCGTGTAATGAGAGGGCAAACCCAACTGTTCGGAATTGGGTAAATAATTATTTTATACTCATCCTACGTTATATTTGTTTGGTCAGTATTTGTGTAACACACCCCGTTGTGATTTATGGATTACTGGAGCATCACACATTAATCAGGCTTAAAGGGACAGTCCCACCTTACTTCAAGCATTTTTTCTTGCAAGAAAGGGGGGGGGGGGGAAGAAACAAGAAGAGCGTAAAAATTGAAATTTAATTTATAATTACCATTTGATAGTTATTAATTTTGAAACATGCAAATGTGGACAAAAATCTCGATGGTTTTTGCATAACAGACTATGCTTGTAACTAGTACATAGCGATAAAGCGAAGCCAACTTGAATCCCCCTTTCACGCAGCGCCATTCTGCCTGGGTGGGGGGCTATTATAAAAATGGCGCCTATCATCTTTTTTTTTTGGAAACATCGTGATTTCTGAATTGCGGTATAGTTGAACTGCAATTATTATTAATAAGACTGCCCCAGCTTATACCTTATTAATAATAATCTTAATTTTAAGATTCATTTGTCCCGAAGTGGGATTGTCCCATTAATTAGTGTGTATTGTCTCCAGTGCATGGTGATGTCTGGGAAGTTGGTGGGTGTGTGCTTGCATGATAACAGTCTCTACAGAAATGAAGATTTGTATAGAAGTTCAAATATTTGTGTATCTTCTCCCCTGTGCCGAAGCACATTTAAAATTTCTCGGCCGTTTTTCTGTTATATTATTTTGGCAACAATTTGGGCCTAAATATTATAGCCACATGCAGTGCATTTCGCACAAATAAAGTCTGATATAGGAACTGTATAATCCCTAAGTTATTTATCATTAACCCCCTGCAGAAAAGCATGACAACTCATCCGAGGTGTTGTTGAGGGTGGTTTCATTCTTGATTTATCATGCATTAAAACATCTGCTTAATTGCAGCCCTTTTTTCAAATATCTAAATTTTTGTTTGTGTTTGTGGCCGGAGGTGCAAGACGTGCTGCATTTTCTTTTATTTGATTTTTTTTCAGGAAGGGGTTTTACCATTATTTAATAAAAGTCCCCTTTTTTATTTTTTTTTTGCGTGGGGGAGGGCTATTATGTAATTAAGGAACAGCAAATTCTGATGCTTAAAGTAATTTTATCTGCAATCTTCTGTTGGAGCTGCATGCTGCAATTTAACCTTAACTTTGGGAATTTTATACACCTAGCGACCAAGAGGGAAACCTTTGGTTGCACGTGCATATTCCATACATGGGTCATTCTTACAAAATGGTCAAATATGATGTCCCGGAGGGTTTGCTGAAAGATCGCATCAATGCCAATGTGCTTTCAATTGTTTTAATTATGTCAATATTAACTTATTTAATAAGTCCCTCATAGTAAAAAAAAGTTTTAATGCTCCAGAATTTTATATGCATCAATGACAATACTTGAAATGTCATTCCCTCACCATGTTTCAGGTGGAATTATGCAACTTCTCATCCTTATAATAAAAATTTAGTCATTAAATTATGAAAAAATGGCTAGAATTAGTTACCATCTCCAAATAGGTTTACCCCAATAAGGTTTCAGCTTTGTATAACTATCTATATATAGAGTTTCATGCACTTAAAATTTTTAGTAAATTGTCCGTAATCAAATAAGTCATTCCCTCATCATTGTGCTACCAGATGGGGCAGGTTTACAGAGCCTCAGCTTCCTAAAGGATGTGATATCCCAGAATGCAATGCCATTAGCAGTTCTCAATATCATTTTGGTGCCACGTGGTATTTATTTGCATAATTACCACACATTTACCACACTGCACTTTTAATTTGGAAGGTGTTTTAATGTGCCATCATTCCCTCCTCAACTGCAACTCATGCATAATTTTATTAAAATTAATATTATTCGTGTTTTGAACAACATACTGGGGGTTCATAATGACAGTAAATTCATATTTCAATAAGATGTGTTTTCAATGGATTGGAAGCCATGTAGTGCTTACTTTCATCATTCCCTCATTTTGATAATTAAAACGAATGCGTTAATTGAATATAGTTAGACCTATCCAGCTCTGCTAACATTTTTCTGATGTTCCCAACCAGAATGGAATTTAGAAAAAAAAAATGAAAAGTTAATGATTTTTTAACTTCATTTTATTTAATTTGTATTTCTCAAATTATCCCCATTTTGGAGAATGATCCATATACTAAAATCAATAGAGTATCACTTGCAAATGTGCTCAATCAATATAAAGATCTGCATTTTTGTATTATTTTCCATTAAATCTAGTTAAATAATATTCCTGACTATATCCCCTGCCAATGTGCTTATAAATGCATATCCATCACTTTTTGGAAGGTATTTTTTTAAATTTTATTAACAAAATTGGTAATATTTCTTCATTGATTAAGTTAGCATGTTACCAATGTTACATAATTCATTGATACTTCATGCGTTGAAGTAGATAATGATTAAATTCAGAAAGTTTGAAGATGATTTAACAAGTGGTTGATATAGGCCTAATTAAATTTGATAAAAGTTCATTGGATTAGATACGATAATACTTTTTCCAATGCATTTTTATCAACTTTAATGTTATAGCTTAGGTAAACTATTTAACAATTTTTTTGTTAGTTTGTAGATTGTACATGTCAACACTTTAAGATCAACACTGAAATTTGACTTTGAAAAGATTAATATTATTTTCGTACCTTATTAAAATGTCTGCCTATATTCCAGTATTAAACTTACACAAATTAATGGATAGTTTCTGTGATGGTTTCGAAGGAATTGATAAGAAAACACAAATCAATCCCATAAATCTTCATCAGTTTCCTCCTTCCTTATTCGTTCAGTTTAAAACGCGTGGAAACATTGGGTCACTGCTTACAAACAACTTTGTTTTTCTCTCCATACCACATATTTGTTGTATAATCACTTTCTCATTGCTTTTGCTGCTAATTCACTATGAGTATATTATATCCAAATGGGATTTTTCTGTTTACTTTTTGATGATGCTGTTGCTCCTATTTTAGTTGTTGCTCTTCGGCTAACAACTGTAGCACATTCTGTTGAGATGAGGTGTAAGCTGTTGCTGTTATTATGTTTTATCTCTTTTAAGTTTCTGAAATCCGCGCCCACTTTTATATGTAGGACGAGTTTTCTAGTGTAATTTTTCATTTGTAGTTCCTATATAGCCTATAGAATTATTGTTATATAGCAATGCATAACAACAGATTTTTTACCTGGATGAAATTAGCCATTCAACCAAGCGAACTATTTATTATTATTATTATTATTACTAGCATTTGGGTCGCTTGGCTGAATCAATGCGAAATATGGACTTATATAGATGCATTGATGGGCTGATTTAAAAAAAATTGTTTTGAGATTTTAAAATAAATATGCTTTTATCTTCGTTTATAAGGGAAATACTTTGAGGATGTTTGAGGAGAGGGTTTTTATCATTTTTCATTTCATTTTTGTTTAATTTTGTTTTTAATCGAAATGGATTAATAGTTTTTTTTTGGCTTTTTGACGGAGGCTTATTGGTCATTATGATTGATTAATGATTTTATAATAATTTTTAATAATAGTATTGATAATAATGGGAAAATAATATTAACTTTTAAATAATGCTTAAGGGGGCTGTCCACACTTTTAAAAAATGCATGCTCCTATGGGAATCTCCATGTTAACTAACGGTACATAT
>JAQIXP010000909.1:0-21458 GCA_034700285.1 Proteroiulus fuscus
AGCCGCCATTGTTAAACATCGTTGCTCCATAGGGTATCATTACCTATCCTCTATCCAGTTTATATAGAGATCAGTGGGGCTTCCGTACAAATATTTTTAAGCTAGGATACTAGCGCCACTTGGTGTTTGTTAAATAAACTAACATTACGAACATGGCGATTTGGGTGTGAGAATTCGAAATTTTCTCTTGATTTTTGTCAAAGATTGCGTTACTAAGGAAAGAAATGAATCTATAAACAGTTACAATTTTATATTATGGAAGAAGAAACGGAAAAAGAAGGCGGTTCTCAGAGACAGTTTTCAGGTAATTAAGCATTCATTCATCCAAATGGTAATGCAGGTCTAATAGTGAACATTTGCAGTTTGCACTTTTACATTATGCCAACTTGCCAGCCAGCTGAACGTTAGTTTAAACGCTTATGCCATACGTTTACCTGTGTTTATTTTAACAAAGCTTATTGAAATTAAGTGTGTGATTGTGCTAGATTAGTTCTCATACTAAATCATAATTTTAATTTATGTGTTAAAGTTGTAATTAGTGACCCCTTGTGCCCCTGTCCAATGGTCAACCTTTTGTTCTCAATAATTTACGAATCCAAGCACAGGGTCAGTGCTGGGATATTAACAAATTTACAGCTGTGATCTGTTGTCATTCGTAGGATTGACCGGCGAAATACATGACTGATGGTAAGCCTAACCGGGTCAACCTGTATAACAGTGGAAATGTGGATTAATTAATTTGTTTAATCTAGATACCTTATATGGTCAAGCAGATCGACAGGCAAAGATGTTTCTTTTAATCATTAAAAAGCAGACCAGTTTAATATAGCTTAATCAGAGATTAATAATAAGGTAGTCTTCGTAATGTGGCTAATTACTAAATTTCGTGGTGCCAGCTGTTTATAAATTCCATGACAAATTTTGGAATTTACTTTAATACATATACGGCTATGTATTGCCAGGTATTTGACCAATGCAGTTATCAACTATGAAAATGTGATTTATTATTTAAAAAGCTGTATGGTTGACAAATAATAATCCAAGACCCAAGTAACCTGGCATTAATTAATACCTAGTAAAGGTGTGCCAGTATATCTGCAATTCCCCAGTTCAGAACAATCAACATATTTTAATGCATTAGCATTTCAGCAATTACAAACTGTTTATAAATTGATCCCAAAGGCTGAAATTATCTTCATGGACGATAGTGAAAGCAGGCTTGCATAAATATTAGAGTACTTTATCTCAAAAGTCAAGCGTGGGAGTATTACGAGATACTTGTAGTGTGTAACCCGTAGTCTTTCGTAAATTTTTTGCGTAAATGTTGGATTTCCAACAGTCTTAACATATTCAAACCGGAATTGAAAATTCAGTACAAGGAAGATTTAAAAATCAGAGAGAAATTTAAAAGCAAAAGTGCTCAACCCTGTTGACATTTATAATAACATTAGCATACATTTCTGCATATTAAATATATTACATGTATACAGTTTGATTTAAATCAAGGTTTTTAGGTGTACAACAAGGGTGGGTATATTGGGCTAGGCTTATGAAAACCTTAATTTATCAAATTAACAAAATAATTCTTAAGCCGAATTCATTTTGCTGTGTTTGAGAGGTGTATCCAAGTTAGTTTTCTGTAGGAGGAACCTATTTTTTAAGCTGATCAAGCCCAATTTTGCTACATTGTACTTAGCTTCGCCTAGAAAAGAAAGGATTAATGAAGCTACTTATAAATATTTTTCCACAATACAACTACATGTGAATGCCAATCCCTTTGCCTTCTCCTGGGCAGAGTTAAGATAATGAGGTCTTTGCACTTCCTGGTAGGGCACAGAGACAAATGAAGGGCAAATATGGGTTTCATAATTGCCTGCATGGATTTTTAAAGGATATCGTTATTGTCCAGTATAAATTTAAATGTCTTGTTAAATTTCTAAGCTTTTGTTTATGCATGTTTTAATTGATGCATCAACTTGTTTATTGTTCAAATGCAAAACATTTGCCAAGGTATTGTAATACAAAAAAAACAACTGTTTCCCATGCCAATTTACGAATTGAAAAGAACTTTGAGTCAAAAATAAGAAGGCATTTTTAACATGTTGTTAATCGTAATTGAAGGGTTATTCAACCAGCACTATTTTGATTAGTAACCTGTCACGACCCACTGGTCGTATCCTTAAAAAACAAGATCCATTCAAATTGGATGCATGCAATTGCTACGGTAATGATGATGATAGGGAAAAAAATCTTATCGTAATATAGTTGACTGGTATGCCAGACTGTGTACCGGTGTAGGCATACGTGTACACCATTCTGACAAGCTTCACGTTTGAACATTGATTTTATTCTCACAAGTAATTATTTGAAGCTTGTTAATTTGAGCTTTGGAGGCAGATGAAACCCAAAAATAAGCTTTTTCTAAGGTTTGTGAGCTGGTAGTACTTAAAATTCCTAATTGTTTAATGGCTATAAAAATAATAATCGTTGTGTTATCTCATAAATTATTAAACACTGTAAATTAAAAAAAGAAAAAAAAAATAGAGCAATGAGTTTAATGGGAGCAAAGATGATATCAGAGAAAAGGAGCATACCGGTATACATATAATAACATAGACCTTACTATACTAAGGCTCAGTATGATTCAAGTACGGTAGAATACATGGTAATTGTATGACTGTTAATTCCAGAAATATCTTTTTTGACTGACGATGCACACCTGCATTTAATGTTGCCTTAGTTGTGTTGCCCAAGAAATACATCACACCACCACCACCACCAGTGTTTACTTTTTGTCATGCAGATTAAATGTGTGCTTTATGATAACTTGTGTTTCGTAGAAAAGTTATTTGAAGTTCCCAAAAATGTTACCAGTAGGCCTACCTGTTAAATAAAATTGTAGGCTTAATTCTAGCACTGCTGTTAAATTGTCGTTAGGGCCATCGACATATTATCATGTTACATCACTTTTGTTTTTAATATTTGACACACCCTTACACGTTTAAACAAAATAGAAAATCCCTTTCCCCCCTCCCTCCCTCCCCAAAAAAAAATAAATTAATAAAATTAGAACCTAAAGACTATCTTAGCTTAAAAAAAATAGGCTTTGCAGGGTTTGTGTAGCTGCATTTAGTATCCATATAAATTGTGATTTGAAGCATACCGGTACTTTAAATTTCAATACATTATAGCCGGTACATGAATGTATATTTTAACGTTGCACACATAATTAGTTCTTTATATTTAAAGGGCTCCAGAAGTTACAAAAATTGCAGAAATAACTATAGGCCTACGTTGTAAATCCAGGATAATTAGGGCAAATTTCAGTTTTGTTTTAAAATGTTTGGATTATTGATGAGTCCCAGAAATAGGTAGGCTACTGTTCAATGTATACAACGAGCACCGGCATTTATAACATTTTTGAATAAATCTCTTTACAGCACATTGTTACAAAATTAGGCTCATCCCCCCCCCTCCTTACCTGTTTTCCATTTTGGTGTTTACGTAATATGTGGACAACCTATTAGGACTGGATTTGACTTTTTTTTTAAATTGATTATTTTGTAAATATTAAATATACCATACCAGTATGCTGTAGTTCATCTGCAAATTCCTAGTAGGCCTATCTTGCAGTTAAAAACGTTCATTTTCTTTTTTCTTTTAAAAGCAGTTTCCAGTAAAAATGAATCGTAGATTCTGTTGGGTTTAGTTAAGAATAAAAATTTTGTCAATACACCAACATTAAAAAATTACTAAAATTTTAGTGAATTTGTAAGATCCTAGTATCTTGTCTAAAGCTGGTAGCATTTTTATTCTGTAGACTGACTGCATAGCTTTGACATTATAGGGGGGTTTATTAAGAATATAAAAAAATTTGATATTGAATTGATAGGCAATTGACCGCCACAACGTAAAAATATGGTTGGATCATTGATTTCAATCTAAATGAGTTAGATCTTAACCTATTTTTCAAAAAGTGACTACACCGTAGGCCTAGCCTACTAGTTAAACATTAGGCCATTCTTGAGGTTTCCTGAACTAGTGAGTCAATGATTGTAAATCTTCAAAGTAATTCTACAAAATACCGTATAAATTTTGGCCAGTTATAAAAAGCTGCAATTTAACTATGCTTCATAGTTCCTAGGAGGCCTATTTATTACTCAAGTATTTTAATCACAATTTCGTTGCCTGATTACTATTTTCTATTTTCATCACCTTGTACACTAGCATAGCTACTATAACTATGTTAGCCATGCAGTTGAAAGCTGATTGATTTTTCAAGTTGACTTGTTTTTGGTGTCGAGCACTGATCATTATGTCCTTTTTTTGCACATTATTCTTCTGTTTAGATGAATCTCACAGCAGCAGCTTGTCTGATTGCCATGATTATGAACCACAGCTTGAATTCGATGATACTGAACTCGAACAGACAGCTGGTAAGAAGTTGACACACACATTTTCAAAAAGTAATAATGGTTTATAGTATTGAGGTCACAGTTGCATGATTACCTTTGCATGCACGTACACCACACTTGCTTCATTTAGCAATTTAAGTCTGCATGGCTTCAGACTATTATAATTGGCATATCATGCCTTCTACGTACTCAAGTTTTGATGCTTCTCTTATGTATTTAAAGAGTACATGCACTTGAAATTAAGCAAAATAGGACTTCTGACACTTATGGTACTTGAAAATATGTAATGAAAATTCCGACTAGTCCTTGACATTTTCTCCTGAAGCATAATTGCCCTGGGGTTTATCATATCCTGACTGTTTGAGAAATATTTCTAAGTGAGATGCACCTTTTTTTTCTTACTTAGTTTAGATTTTGCTTCGCCAGCCTTTAAGAGGGTAAAGGAATTTTTAAAGCAAGTCAGTTTTATCATATTATATCGGTTGTTTACACTCAAAAATGTTGGTTTGTGATTATGCTTATTGAGTGCAGCTGCATGGCCACAACAAGTTCTATTAAACGAAATTGAAACTTCAAGACGATCATATTTATAAGAGTGTACAATGTAAATTAGCATTTTCCAGTACTTTTTCTGTTTTTGTAAACCTTTACTTGATCTGAAGGCAGTTTTTTAGATGCACGTGGTAAAACTTGCATATATGAATCAAAGATAAGAATACACATTCACTCGTTTGAGGGTATGGAGCCAGATATTCACTCAACGGCCATTTTTACTTTGACCATATATAGCCGGTATAGGCTATGAATATTATATGGTACCAATACCATGTGGCTAAACGCTCAACGTAGGCTTGCTCTTGTATCATTCTTCTTTCTATGCCAGTTTAATTCAAGCTATCAGCAATTTTCACAACTGTTACATAATTCATTCTCATGGGAATTTTTTTTCCATGCAACTATAATTCGTTGTGCTTGGAATTAACACTTGGGGGACACATACAAATTGCTTTACCTGCCGCAACACTAATTTCATAATTTGTTTTTCTGGACATTGCAAGTGTTAATTGCTTATTTATATGTTTTTATGCTCTGGCTCATTTACACGCATTTCCATACGCCTGTTATTCTGCTCAAGTTATATATATATATATATATATATTACCTTAGACTAGTTTGTCTGCTTTTTTGTTTTATGTATTTTACCAATTTTCAAAGTGATTTTTTTTTGGCTAGAAGACTTATGACTATTACTACCGTGAGAAAAATGAGAAGAAGTTTGTGTTTGGCTGTGTTCTGTTATTTGAATTGTTATTTCTTTTTATCTTAGATATTGAAAAAGAAGATTCTGGTGAATATTTGGAATCTCCTGTCTCCGATGGTACAATCGACGAAAATTTCGAGGAGCAAATAGGATTTGATCCACCATCATCACTTTTACCCGTCGAAAATTGTGAAGAAGCTGTGGACTACTCAGATATATCTCAATATGGAATCGTAGAAGTTGCAGGTATATTTACTTTTTATTTTTAAGTCAATCGTTATGTGGTTGAACTCTATACTCATTTAAATATTTAGGTGATGACCTGTCTGGCTGTAAAGTCATTGTGATATCTGCAATTAAGCTTCCATCTAACAAGAATTTTTGTCATGATAAGTTCTTTAGGTGAGGTTAAAAAAAAATACTATAAAATGATTCCAATTTTTAAATTCGTTTCTTAATTAATAACAATTTCTTCCAGGTACCTGATGTATACGCTTGACCAGTATGTTGAAAATGACTACTCACTCGTATACTTCCATTATGGCTTAACAAGTAAAAATAAGCCTTCAATATCTTGGCTTTGGCAGGCTTATAAAACGTTTGACAGAAAGTATGTACCAAACAAAATTTTTTTTAGGGAAAGATCTTTTTTGTTTAGGCAGCAAGTCCTATAAATTTCTTGTAGCCTATATGACAAAATTGATGCTACATGTATTTTTATTATTGGGAAAAAAAAGTTCTATAAACTGTATTATTTTGATTAGCATTCTAATGATAGCCTATGTGTTTCAGTAAAAAAAAATATTACTGGAAAATCCTTGTACCAGAATTTCTATAAATTCCTATATTTTAGCAAAAAAAGATATTTCCTAAATGTGATACTCAAAATTTGAGTGTGGTATGAGGCATTTTACTTCCATGATTTATTTCTGAAGCTATATATATGTATATGTATTTTTATATTATTAGATACAAGAAAAATTTGAAAGCACTTTATCTAGTACATCCAACAGGTTTTATAAAAGTGCTTTGGCAAATTTTTAAAGCTGCAATAAGGTAATGTTGGGATTGTTTTTGAACATCGTATTCCTAGACTTGATGTTGCAACACCTTAAACAAGTTATTTTATTTGTCTTTATAGCGTGAAATTTGGTAAAAAGGTTATGTATGTAAATTATTTACACGAGCTAAAACCTTTTCTTCGGCTTGACCAACTGATTATACCTCCTGAAGTTCAAGAGTGAGTTGTGTTATCATAAATGTAAGATCACTTCTGTGTCCTACTAACTTTGGTTTAATTTAATTGGTTTTCTTCTAGGCACAACAAACGATTATTAGCAAAAAATTCAAAAATCCCATCTTCGCAAAGCTCAACATTCCATAACCAACTTGAAACGCAACAATTTAAAGTTACATTGGAATTGTGAGTAAAGTTTTTGCTTGTTCGTGCTGCTTTCTTTTGGGGGAGTTTTTCAGAATTTAAACTGGTTAGAAATAATCTAGGAAGTAGTTGGCATGTGTTTTTTTAGAGGACTTTGCATTGAACATTGATAATGGGACAGAACTGTTATGCTTTTAACCTTTTAATGAATTATTTTTATCTGACAATGAGTTTGTGCTTTCTTAGTATTAAAGAACATAACAATGGAGATCCAATACCGCCCGTAGTAAGGCAGTGCATCGAATATCTTCAAAACCCAGATAGTAAGTGCTGCTTCGAAGCATGATTTTTCATTTTCCAGTAGTGTCGGATGTGTTTTATGCATCCTGTTAATTATCTGGGATATATCATTAAAAGTGATTTGAATTAGCCAGCCTATAGTACTGGTGCAGCTTTGTACTGAAAATATTAAGGAATTGTCCAGAAATGGTAATAGTGTATATTCTGGCTACAAATTATTTCGCCTACCTAGAAATAGGCCAGCATAGGAATGATTCAAATTGGTCTATTAAGTTTAATTATTTATCTCAAAATTGTTAGGAATTCAATTTTTCAAAGATAGTATAAGTCTAGGATGCGCTTAATTGTGGGATTACTCAATTGTCAAATGTCATTTTAAGCTGAATGTGGAATAACAGAAGTTGAATAGAGAAATTCAGTTATACAGGCAGCACAACTAAGGAAATAATTTGTAAACACAATAGTGGTGCATTAAGCATACTTGTTATACGGAATTCACAATCAGACATTAGTGGCACTGCTGGTATCTGAATTTTTCTATTGAAGGGAAAATTTACATCTTTTAATTGCTCATTTGCTAAAAAGATCACACAAAATGTTGAATAAGGTATTTTTTTACTTTACAAGTTGATGTGTAGATTTTGTGTTCTCAAAACATGTTTTGCTTTAAAATAGTTTTGGAAACTGAAGGATTATTTCGGCGATCTGCTAGTGCGTCTGCAGTTAAGGAAATACAGAACTGCTTTAATGAAGGTACGTTTGAAACGAAAATAAAACGGTAATTAGCTTCCTTTTAGTTTGAAAATTGACAATTAGTCTTGGTTTCTTTTATAATGATGTTCATCAGGGAAACAAGTGGATTTCGTTGAACGGGCGGATCCTCATTTAGCAGCTGTCCTTTTAAAACTTTTTCTACGGGAGCTTGTAGAACCTATTCTCACGTTTGATCTGTATAATGATGTCATAGGCTTTCAAAGTGAGTTTCTCTTGATGCTATCTTAAAATTGCAAATGACATAACTTGTTTCTAATCTGGACGTTTCAAAATGCTTCTTTAAAGGGTCATCTAAGTCAGAAAAACTGGAATTAGCGCGGGTTCTGATACTTCATCGACTCCCAAAAGACAATTATGAATTACTGAAGTACATTATGGACTTTTTAGCCAAGGTAATGTCTAATTCTGGTTTCTTATAAATGAATAAAAATGTAATATACTTTACTTATTTTGGAGAGATAATGCAGAAAAAAAACTTGACAAATGACTTAATGGTGATTAAGCTGCACTGTCAAAAATATATTAACCATAAACAAATTCCTAATAAATGTAATGGTGTGCCGTGCTGAGAATTTGATTGTTGTGTGCACAATCACCTGGCTTATTATGTCTAGGTTTTTTAAAAACATGGGGAAGAAGACGGGGGTTACTACCCCTAATTTTTAAAGAAAATAAAAAAAAATTTAGTGTTCAATCCTAGATTTTTGGGATCATTTTTACACAAGTTTGTCATTGTACGATGTGTGGTTATGGAGGAGTAGTGGAGCAAACATGTCTAGTTAGAGCCAGATAGAAATTTAATGTGTTTAACTATTTTTAAAAACTAAATCTCCTAAAAATTGCTTTTTAGTAGATTTTTATTTCTTTTTCTGTCTTAAAGAAATTTATGATTTTATCCACCCCGATTACTATTTCTAAATCCAATCTTGATACCAGAGGTCGACTCATTCATTCACTATATAAGTTTGTGTAAAAAGTAGCTAATAATTATTGGTCTTATCTTGCATTCAACTAAGCAATGTAATTATCATCAAAATTGCTGGGAATTTTAATTAAAAGATGACTTTTAATGTCTTAAAAATGAATGGCATGCTTATTCTTAGTTGAATTGAAACAAATGGTGAATTAAAATATGTGTCAAATGGTGAATTAAAATATGTGTGTTCTATTGATTTTCCTCAGGTGATGGACAGGAGCGACCTGAATAAAATGACTGCCTCCAATTTGGCCATTGTGTTTGGACCCAATCTAGTCTGGTTGCAGAATACGCAGGCCACTCTGTCCTCGATGGGACCAATTAATCACTTTACTGAGTATCTGATGAGTCATCATGATCAGATTTTTACTGAATGAGCTTATCCATCAGGTTAGATCCATTCTTTTTTTTAAATAGAGAAACATCAGACTTCATTTGAAGGATCTGGATGCCATTCTTTATTCAGTGAGTTTCAAATATGTCCAGAAACCCAGCTACAATCAGCCAATCAGGAAGAAAAACTGCAATGTTTTTGAGAGGATGTCTTGTAATGGCCTATTCGTGAATATTGACAATATAAACAAATGCATTGTGTTCCAGCATCTGTTATATATTCCATTGCTTTAGTGAACTAAAAGCAGTTATTTGAGCGCTCAGTTGTTGCTGTGTAGCAGGGATTACTGACATATGAAACCCACTATATTTTGCAAAGAGCCATAACAATCTAGAAAAATTAGTATTTCTCCAGAAACCATTTTTATGTATCGATTAACGGAGGGTCCAGCCAACAATCTGCGATTCAGGAAATGAAAATTCATTTTGGGGTTTCTGAAAATGTAAAGGAAGCCTTGAGGAACCACCAGTCCCCCCGAATTAAATGCCCAATCTAGGGATTTACCTTGATAGTTATTTGTGCCAATTTAATTCATTTTGAGTTTAGGATTGAATTGATAAAGCAACAGATTTTTTATATTATACCTGGCCTAACCTTATGGAACAATATATATGGACGGGTGTGACTCCTTGTAGATGGCTCTTTTTTGGTGGGCGCTATCGATTTTGTGTGCAAAATTCGCACGTACACGAATGTGAGAACAATGAACATAACATGTGCGCATAATGAAATAACAATGTCTATGGTAAATCTGTAGGCCTACTGTTATGATGAAGTTTATATCATAGCACCACTTTTATTTTTTTTTCCCAAATCTTTTATCATACATACTTTTTTTGGAATTCAGTTATCCTTATGAATATGCACTGAGTTGGGTTGGCTGAGTGGTTAGCATTCCCGCCTGGCACTCGGGAGACATTATTCTCTACCCAAGATCGGCTGCCTTGACTGTGGCTTACATTGGTTTTCCATGGTCTCTCCAGGCGAATGCTGGAGCAGTACCGCCAAAGGTCGGCCACGACCGCTTTCCTTCCTTACTTACTATCTCCTGACTCTCTTCTTCCTCCCTTTCCTCACGGTTTGCAGGCATTGCACTGTGCCGTCTGCAGTTGAACGCTTAAGGTCGCCTTAGTTGCGTTGCCCAGGGTCGAACTGGCCATAGACTGTGGGCGATCGCCACTCGGGCCCCACCATACAATGTCAAAATATGCACTTTTGGTGATTTTAGACCATTTTTGAGGTTTTTTGAGCAAAAAAAATTGCCTGCGACGCCATTTTCTGTCAATGTTTGCAATTATGTACAAACTCATTTAAATTCTCGTCTGCAGCCCAAATTGTGAAAAAAAATGTAATGGAAAAATAGGCAATATTGGTGATTTTTAACCCGTTTTTGAGCTCAAAAAAGTCACCTGCGGCACCATTTTCTGTAAATTTTTGCAATTATTTACAAAATTCTTCAAATTCTTGTATGCAGCCCAATTTTTCATAACTTTTTAAATGGGGAAATAGGCATTTTTAGTGATTTTAGCCCATTTTTGAGCAAATAATTTGCCTGTGGTGCAATATTCTGTCTATTTTTCAATTATGTACAAAATCATTTAAACCTCCGCCTGCAGCCCAAATTTTTAAACACTTTTTAATGGAGAAATACGCATTTTGGTGCTTTTTAGCCCATTTTTGAGTGGGTTTTTTTTTGCAATTATTGTTAAAATGCAGTTTAATTTTCCTGCTTTACTCAAAATAAAAAATATTGAATGTTTTGGGTGCAAAGCTTTGGCGCACACGATACCATAGGATATCATCCACCAAAAAAATGCCATCTGCAAGAAGTCGTGATATTGCTCGTAAGGTTAGGACATATATAATCTGGAAGGATATGATAAGACACCATATAAATGTTAAAATCCTTGATTGATTTTTGTTATATCTGTTAAAAAGCATTTTCCAAAATTTTAAAGTCCTGCTTTAAACCTCTACATTATTTTAAAATGTATATTCTGTATGTCTCTCGTTCATGACCTGCAAGGCGGCTTCTGGCTAAACACACTGCATGCATTATTACTTAAAATTGATACATTACTGAGAGCTTCTAGAGGCATAGCAAATCAAAAGTGATCATTATATTATGAGCTTTGCCTGTCACCAAATTTTGAGCAGTGTTGGATCAGATTAGTAGCTTACCCCAGATCTACGACTGTATAAATTCTAAGTTTCTTCAAAATGGTTTTATGAGAAAACATTCATTGATTGTTTATACATATTAGTTTTATTCTTTTTATCATTATTACTTTTTTAAATTAGCTTTATTCTTTTACCGTTTATGCCCTTTAGCACATATTATGCATTGGTTCATTTGTTCGTTAGAATTTTGCATGCATATCAGGGATAAACTGCTGTATTTATTTCAGTGGACTTATTTATTATAAATCTGAACAACTTCACCACTAATTCAGAGAATAACAGTAAAGTTTTATTTCTTGGAGATTATTAAGCACTTGCATTGCTCCCATTTTTACTCAAGCTTTAAAATAGAAGCAAATGAATGCCTAGTAATATGACCAATGCGAGCATCTCTCGGCAGTGCTACCAAAATGTTGTAAAATTATACTTTTTTTATTTGGAATACGAAATGTTTGATTTGCAATCTTTTCCTATGTCAGTTTCATAGGGAACAGTAGAGGGATTTTTTTGCAAGAAAATTTTAACTCCGAAGCTTTCTTAGTATTGCTTCATTTCTTATTTGAAATGCAAAATTCATGGACCAAATTTTCAATTTATTACAATTATTAATGGTAATTTGGTTGTGAATTAAGTGCCCAAATGCAGAAAATTTGAATTTTCCCAATTCAGCAGCACAATTTTTTTATTTTGAAATTTTGCCAAAAGGAGTTGGTACATCCCTTATATTCTGTTTCAAAAGTCTGTGTATCCATGAGCTGTTATCTTACAGCACAAATACTAATGTATTGCTGTGGGAATATGCTACCAGATAACAGCTCTGCGGGTCTAAAAATGCATTTTCTTTTGAAAATTGCAACAATTATTTGGATTTCTTAATCACTTATAGTTTACAAGCAATAGTTTTTACAAACAAAATAAATCGATGAAGTTGCCCACTTTGCAATTTTGCAGTTAACCATTATTATTTGCACATTAACCACTGAGCATTCCAACTATTTTATTACTTTCTATTATTACTATTATTTACTGGAAGCCTAACATTAAACTAAGTCATATTCCCATTATCATAAATTTAATTTTCTCTAATTTCAAATAACTACATTTTAAGCTTATTGAAGTCTTTTTTTTGTTAATGCTGTTGTTGTTGTTATTGTCATGTTTATATTCGTGGATCTATTTACTCCAAAATATTACTAGTAGCAAGATCCAAGCAATTGTAAATGATTTTGTGTAAATAATGTTTCTACAGGTCAAGCCTATTTTTATTATATATATGGCTTATAAATAAATAAAATTTAAAAAGTAGTCCAGTTTCTAGGGGAGCGATTTTCCCATATTAAAGTGTTATATATAAATTTGGAAATTCTCAACAAGAAATGCTGTGTGTGTGTTCCCAAATTTGTGTGGGGAGAAATTTTAAGAATATATTCTATATGACAATCATATTTTATGACAATTTTAGGAATTTGGCAAATATGTACAAAATTTTAGGAATCTTAGGACAAATGGGAGCCCTGAAATTGTAAATTGAATAACAAAACATCATTGTGCAGCAACTGTCCATTATACTTACAAGTTTTATTTACTCCCTATATTACTTGGGGACAGTTTCATTAAAGATCTGAGCTTGTTATTGGTGATTTTGCTGTACATTGTATAAAATGCATGTGATTTTGTGATTAGATGCATTTTGTCCAGTTTTGCTTAAAACAAGCAATGGTAATAATGTAATAATTTTATGCATTTTAAAGATTGGAATCTGGCCCAAATTAGTAATTCGTAAGGCTGGTTACATTTTACCTAGCACCAAATGTGATCAAGTGACCTGACCATAAATTAGAAGGAAATTTACAGTTCATTAACTTGGCTCTAGATTTATTCCAGAGATCCAAATTGAATAGATGTTGATTATCCCGAAGAAAATCACGATTAATGTGAATAAGTTAAATAAATCTTTATTCTATAGAATTCACAACAATTTTTGCATCTTTCATTGGTTGATTTTCAATTTTTCGACGCTTTGGTGCTTGGTATGAACCCATTCCAGCAGCAGCGTCTGCTTCCTCCTGTGTATAGGGTTCCATCTCCAGAGCTTTCATCCTGAAATTATGTAACAGAAAAGTTTTAATGAAACAGTTAAGCAGCAAATGCTTGCTTTGAAGACATATGCTATACCAGTAGCAAAATATTTTGGTATTTAATTGAAATTTATTTTCTAAAAGTTATACTTTGGGCCACCTGATACATACCGTCGTTTGTGCACTTTACTTCGCATATGTTCCTTCAAGGAATGGTCATCTACGAAGTAACGCCTTAAAAGAAAAATGCAGTTTGCTAGATGGAGTAATGCAAATGTTATATTTTCCCAAACATCTGCCAAATTCTAATAAACCATTCTCAGAGCGATATACGAGGAACTTTGGCAATTTGTAGTATAGGATTATTTTTTGAAGTCATGCTGCTAGGTGCTTAGCATATTTTTATGTTAATGACAAACTATAAGTTTGATTTAATACTGCCAAATTATTATCTTAACATCAAAATTTCGCCTTAATATAATATAAACAGTGAATGATAGACTGTCCAAAGTCTCCTAGGCTTTGGGGGTGACTTTTGACAAATGAAAAACCAATGCATAAGCCTAATAACAAAGTTATGATACTCAACCAATACGTATGTCATTACATTGATTGTTATTTCCATTTAAAGTTTTCAAAATTTGATTGATTAAGTATGCACTTTGATAACTATATACCCAAATAATAATTCCAAACTTTCCCCTCAAGATCTATGCCCAAAGTCCCACCACCTTATAAACTCATTTAGATCATACTACACAGAAAGAAACAATAAGCTGTAGTTATAATCATAGCCTACGTTACAATTTAATATAACTACATGTATCTATATAGATGTTGTTTAAAAAATACTATACTGACGCGCAATGCAAACAGTAGATTTGAGCATCTCCAGGTTTGTCATAATCCACTTCTTGGTTTAGCAATTTCTCTGCGTTTTTGGGCTGCAAATCATTATCGATTTCATCCAGATCTTTGGTTCTCCTTTTCGTTTTGTATTTCTTAGTAAGATGAGTATCTCCGTGATGGTATTTCTTACGTTTATAAGGCATTTTTTTTCGCGATTATGATTATTAACGCATTAACATTGCATTTTATAATACACGTGGTCCCGTTTTTTTTTTTCCCTAGAAGAGCAGCTGCTGTCTGCTCATAAATTTATTAAAGCGCTTCTGCCCCTTTCTGCTCTAATGTTAGGATATTCCAAAATTTGAAATACTGCATTGGAGGAACGTTCATAAATTCACAATAAAACTTCCTTGCTATGAGCATACCGGTAGAGTGCATGGGATACCGGTATTTAAACCGTGATTTAAACTAAAAGAAGCGTAAAAACTGTACGAAAATAAATAGCTTTTCATGTAAAAATTATTTTTTTTTGTAAATAAGCGAGAGTGATTATTGCCAGATAGCAAACAAACAATTTATTTGATTTTTACATTTGATACATTAAATACGAAATGTTGTGTATCTGCAAAATAGTGATCGAAAGCAATCTAACGTGGCCCAGCCAAACTAATAATTACATTTATTTTCCCTGTAATTTCATAATCACCGTTGTAAACAAATAATTACGTAAAACAACAATTTAGCTCACTTTCTGAAAGGATTTAATTATTACTTTTGATCAATATTGCACCAATATATTTATGTTTAAAATGAGAATTTTATGAATAGATAAGGCCTATCATATCCACAACTCGCCCATATGCACAAAAAACGATATTTATTCAGCAAATACCGGTATTTTAGTGTAATAATGAATTTGGGGCACAAAATGTACACACAAAATTGCAGGCTAGAATTTCCCCTCCCCCCTGATGCAACAGCAGTAGTGTTGGTATCTGTGCTGTGTGTATGACCTAATTTATGGCATTTTCGCTTTCGCAGGGTGCAGTGCAGGAGGTCAAGGTTGGTACGGGCACTTGCACCAATGTCAGCAAGGTCTTTGGCTTATTTACAATACACCTTGCACTGGTTACATCATACGCGGAAGAAAGCAGAATGCAATAATAGCATACCTATTTATATGCAGCTAAAAACATGTCTTTAGTGGATTGTTTGGTGATTTCAAAATCCATCCAGGTAGTCAGGCCAATTAATTTTGCATTATGTCACAATGATAAGTCACAACAATGCATGGATTCAGCTTATCACATTTATACAAATCCAATTTTAATGAGTCATTTATTATTTGGTCCTAACTTCATCAATCATCATGCTATTTCCTATAAAAAAAACTTGTCATTTAGAATCTATAGAAAGCAAAAGTTTAAATTGCGATTTAGTGAATTTAATTTTGTTTTTAATTTGATTTATTAAATTTTGATTATAGTTATTTACTATTTCGATTACCTCGTCGTGCTATATTATAAATTCAAATATTCTTCTTAGTACAATTTTTATTTTTTTAAAGAAATAGGTATTGAAGAAAGCTGCAATTTAGTGCTTAATTTGATTTATTGTTAATTTTTTTTATTAATGAATATATTTTTTAGAAAGATAAGTTTGTTATAGGTTTGGATGTTTGGCCCTATAAAATTTCTTTTTAATAAGCTTGTACACATTACATAGTCAAACTGGGACTACAATACATAAATACAAGTTATTTAGGCAATTACATGGTAATTATTTATTCTCATTAGCATATGCAAATCAGCATAAATTAACTCATACTCAGCAAGATTTAAATTCATTCAATTGATTGGCTTTTAATTTTAAAAAAATAAAGGGGGAATATGTCAGTAATCAGTTTATAATGAAAGTTATATACCTTATGACTTTTTATGAAGTTACAAATAAAATATTCTTTCAACAAAGAATTATCTCATTGATCTTAATTATTTTTACATTTTATATGCCTGTGTTTTTATTTTTTTTAATATAAAATAAATAAGGGGAATTACCCTTTCGAATAATGAACTCTTCCGATTCGCCTCTCTAGCATTCCGTGATGGCTTTCGGCTATATTTGTCCTATCGTCAATACTCATCAATTTATAGCGCAAAATGGATTTCTTTTTCGACATATGTACATAATATTATTGAGGGAACATAAAATAAAAACTTAGAAAGTTAAAAACAAGCTTTTTTATTAGAAAATAATATTTTCCCTCCGCCTCACTCGCAAACTTAAAATCTCCCTGCGCATATTTTGAAATCACCCGAGGATTGGAATACACGAAACTGGCACCAGAAGCGCGACTAACATGTTGCGCTGATGCAACTTCTGCCCTTACTTAAAATATCAAAAAATAACCATGATTCTTCTAAAAATCCGATTCTTGTTAATTTAATATGATTAGTCTATATTACATGATCATAAAAAATTCTTGAACCTACTCTCTTTGTAATATATTTTAGATATTTAAATATGGCATTTTTCAAAGCTCAATTTCCATAAAAGTTGTTGATGTTCGTTTACTTGTAAAACAATTAAATAGTTTATCGACTAAGATAAAAATAATAAATAAATAATGAAAAATGTAATTTAAATAAAAATAATTTATTATTTACCATTACCATATCTATTGCATTGGTAAGCATCATGTCCACAGCGCCACCAAGCAGCATTTGCCCTTGCACATCCCTGTGTCTCAATACCCCATCGTAAGTGTTTCGAGTCGCATTTTGGATTGAATCCCAACGAAACCGCCGCCATCTTGGTTTCTAATCTCTTCCCTTAGACAATGGTCAATTTGGCGGGGTCTCCCTCTTAAAAAGGCCTAATGATTAACAATCGCATTTGTGGAATAAAGTAGTCGACGGATAGTTTCGCGTTTATCTCTAACTCGAGCGTGGATTACATCTCTCAGCGTAAACGAGTGAGGTTCGTTATCTGTATTCTCACGGGCGAAATTCAACATGGATTTAGCAGGCTGCAAAAATAACGTATACGTAGCCACATCAACAATAGTGGTGAGTGTGTGAAAAAGACTCGCTTTTTGGCCACGGATTGTGGATTATCCTGACTCGGATCCAACCGTTTCTCAAGCCGGATTAGCTCTACTCGAATGCTTAATCACGGCAAATCATGTAAACCTGGCATCAGGTGACTATCTATATTATTTGTGCGTGAAAAAGATTGACTAAAATGGCCAGTCACTTGAATAAGGATCCCTACACGTACGAGAGGGAACACAATGCTTTCGTCAGGCAGTTACGCCAATTTCACGACAGTAGAAAGTAAGTTTCATAGCATTTTCAACTGCCGCCACTATCTTACTGAGTTTTAATCGAGTTTAGTGTTGGTTTGGGAGCGTTTTTCACGCTGATTCCGTGTATTTTTTCAGTACTCCTTTTCGACATGCTCCTCGTATAAATGGCCGCGAAGTGGATCTCTGTACGTTGTACGGCCAAGTGACTGCTCGTGGTGGATGGCACAAGGTTTGTGGGGTTCAACTTGAATTTACCTCCAAAATATACTAGGGCATTGCGTTACACCGTTTCACCGGCTGGTCGGTCTATTGATCGATTTCAACAACTGTTTGCCTAATTTAATGCAATGAATAAAAACCGTTTTCGGCGTAATATTGCGCTGTGCATAGGAGTGGCGTCCATGTAGGCTTATGACTTGCTACTAGAATAAAACGTTCCATTGAAAGGATGAAAAGCTGATGCACGTGCATCATTTGTGCACGTGAATGTGCGCGTGCCTTCGATTAAAGCGCTCGGACTTTCATTCCCCTTTTTTGAAAGTAGGCCTAAATAACGTTCCATTTAACCCTAATTACTCTATTTAGGCCTATTTTTGCGTCGACTTCACTGTTATTTGGGTGGCCAGTTTATTATCGTTTGTTTTTATTTTTTACTATATTATTTTAATAAAACAGCCATTTAGTAAAAGTTCCCCTTCTTTTTTTTAGTTCTACTCTTTCGTTTGTTTTTAACCAGACCTAGCCTAGAGGCTATATAATGGAGGTGCATTCTCTTTCTCTCCATCTTGTTGAAAAAATGTTTTATTCAAATGGCTATCACTAAGTGAAAGAAACAGTTTTCACGAGTAAACTTATTTTTTTATATTATTAGTTTATGCTAGTACCTATGAAATAGTTACGGCTTTCTAATAACGCTTTTAAAAAGTAAACAAAACTCGTTGGACTGAGGAGATAAGGGGCAATGAACTTAGGCTTCTCTCCATTCAAACATGCTACTAAATATGTGTTATGGAAATATTTTGTTTAAAAAATCGATGTTGATCCAATAGGATTTCCAAGTTTAGATTTTTCTCTGATTATTCTCTAACGATATTCTACTGACCCCATGTTACTGCCATCTGCAGCTTTGATGCAGAAATCTAACTTGGGAAAGGTTGATTTAATTAGATTTATATTTAGGCCTACCAAGCCTATTAAAAATGGAAAACAAACGTTGAAAAATAAGTAGGCCTACCTAATAGTTTAACGAATAAAATTAATATATTATAAGAAAAGGTTTTTTATTGATGGTCCATGCAGGTTATTCATACAAAAAAATTTCTTAACCAATAAGTAGAATCAAGTTTATCATTTCTATATATTATTTAAAAATGTAAGCAATTTTGCTTAATAATTGTTTTAATTTTTTAAAGGTCAATGATACTCGCTCATGGGATGGTGTTTTGCAACAGATGAACTTGCCAAAGTGTCCAAATGCATCTGTGGCCTTGAAACACATTTACATCAGGTAAGAAATACATTTTTGAAAAAGCTATACTTCACAAGCTATTTTCTGTAGGATGGGAAACTGCCATTACTGCTTGCCTGAGCTATCATTTACATGTAGCAGACTTACCCAAATCATGAAATTCAAGATTAATTAATTGTAACTTAAAGACTTTTAGCCTAACCACGTCACAATGTAGACTTATAGTCAGACGACTGATAGTGCTATCCTACCTATTAAAAGTAATGGGCTAATTTTAATGGCTAGAATTGGGCACTTGAGAGCCGATGAAAGATGCAATGTCCTGAAAAAATGTTGGGGATTCAAAGGGCATGCCAGTTACGGTTGATTTGCTGTGAGCCCAACTTCTTAATGCATCTTGTAAGACAGCGGTGGCTAAATCCGATTGTCTGGTTATGAATGATATGGTACAGCAACTATTGCTAGTGGTTATTGATGTGTTCTGCTTTAAATTTGCTTGTTCTTATGCAATATAGGCTAGTTAACTTTGCACGAGAGAACAGGAATTATTCAAATTTGTAAAACCTGATTAAGCATCCATATTTCTGTAAATATCCTAGGCAAACCAGAGTTTTAGCCTAACTGGACACTGAGAAGACTCGTGTTTTAAACTCCGAACCCCGTGAAAGAGAACCCCAACTGTAATAATCATTCCTACAAAGTGTACTCAAAAAACTTGGGAGGCGAGTAAGAAAAAACGTAAAAAGAAACGTTTATTTAAATCAATATCCAAACGGGATAACACAGCCCAGAAGGCAAAATCACAGGGTAGCAATGACTAGCAACCTGACTAGTATAAACAAGTGAAAAACCTTCATCTAGCTCAAAGAAAATTCAGAAATACAAAAAATTATGGATAAGATTAAATATGGCATAAGTTACTATTCCTTAAAGAAATGTTTTTTTATAATAAACCTGCCTGGTAACGTAATAAAAGCAAATAATATGAGTAGGTCTATGCCAGTGCAACAAGTTGCTCGTTGTCACACATCGACCGACTACAGTTAAAGGTATTAATGGTAAGCCTACCTCATAAACTATTGTCAGGGCAATCCATTAATGACGACGACATTAAAATGTGGAAGATGGGAGGTTGGAAAGTTATTGCAGAAAATGTTAGCTGTTGATGTGGGGGAGGGAATGTGTTGAGTGAATATTGACGTCAGAAATAAAATGTGTAGTTATATATTATCTCTAATTACGGTGGTGCTTTCTTTAATACATTAAAACACCTTTAAAGTTAACTAATAATGCCGTGCACATGCACACACAGATTATCGTGATTTGTTAGCATTTAAAGAATAAATTTTTATGGTTATTTTGATGAGGTGGGGCTGTAAATAAATGCAGTGCAATGAACCTCTTTGATAAAACTAATTTAATATTAAAACTAACGAAGTAAGTTAAAAGTAATGTACAATTGCTATCTACTGAATTTTTTAAAGGTGCACTGTGCTGACAAAATTTTTGTTCCAGTTTGGGGCTCAATGCACGTACCAATTACATTTGGCTTGTTGGAATATGCACGTGCATTGAGCCCCATTTTGGAATAAATATGGTATGCACCATAATGCACATAACACCCATGTAACGCACTAAAACAAGATGTGAAACCCTTCCACTCCTACCCATTTGGTACTTTTTTACAACTCCAGTTGTGTAATATGTGAACGCTCCCGAAGTAGTTCCGTAACATAACTTCACGATAGGCCTAAAATCAGTAATTATAAACTTAACAGCTATCAACACTTTCCACAGCTACATGTACTAATTTCAAATATAAACCAGTCGTGCGCTCTGTCTAATACATGACGTCATTCAAAATTGAAACTCACTGACAGAAGACTACAAAGATGCCATTCCAAATAACTTTTTTCTAAATTATTGTTTACACGAAAGCTTCCCACTTTAGTTTGAACGTGGTATTGCCCTACACTTGGTACTATTGTAAAATCTGCCTATAGAGAACAAGACTTAGCTAGGGGCGCTAGCGTTTTTGCTACAATGCGCCACCTAGTATGAAAAAAATTCATGA
>JAQIXP010000910.1:0-21457 GCA_034700285.1 Proteroiulus fuscus
AGTCTAGTCAGAATCCATGGAATTTTAAGATCGAAATAGTCTTTAGCCTCAATTGTTATGGGGCCTAATGAATTATAGTGGTTATGATGCCAAGAATTAGATACACTATTTTCAGTTGAAGTTTGAATTAGATGTCGTTCATAGTCAATAGTGGCTTGCTTTATTACGATTATGTCCTCTTCAGTTAATCTGTTTAGAGGGATATATTTAAGTGGGTCTGGTATTTTTAGGCATTTGAAAAAGTTGAGCCAAGGGTTATCCTTATTTTTTGGTCTGGCCAGCCAGTAGCTAAGCTCAAGCCAAACATATAAAGGGGTCTTATTTGTTGCTATTTTACTCCAAAAATTAAAAGTAGCATTTATTAGAGTATGTTTAAATGGATATATACCGAGTTTGAGTGAAGTAGGTATGCTGGTGTCCTCATAGGTAGCAAGAACAATCTCCTAAAGTATTGGTATTGCATAGATTCCAATTTTTCATGGTTTGTCCAAGCCCAAGCAGGAATTGCATAGGTATAGGAGGATCTGACTAATGTGTTAAAAAGTTTTCTATCATAAGGCATTCAATATAAACTATTAAAAATAATGCAAAAATTCAAGTTCTTTCAGTAAAGTAAAGAATAGAAGATAAAACAATTTCCCTCACAAAACTGAAATTAAGAGCCATTATATGGTGACTTCAAATTGAATATATGATAATTCTTATTGTAATTATGCAAAAACATCTAAATAAAATGGTCAATTTATAAGGAATGTCCCAAGAATTATATTTTAGAAATTTATACACTTAGTCATTTTTTGTTGTTTTTAACTTATTTTTGTTTAGTTTTTGAACATGTCTGTTTATCCTACATGTATCTTGAGAGAGATAGTCTAACATTCTATCATTTTTCTTTCAGATCTCTGACATACGAAGCGCCCCAAAAGTTGAAAGCCCATTTTATGAATTTAGCAAGTGTGAAAGTGTAGGTGTTATTGTTGAAAATAACAACACCAAAGATCAGCAACAAACCAATGCTCCATGGCCACAAGTTCCTGGTGGACACGACCACGACCACAGTGGACATGATCATGGCGACCACGGGCCTGTTGGACAGGACATCGATCCAAACAACCCAATGATGGGAGACCATGCTGGACATGACCACGATATGGGATCAATGTCTACTTCCAATCCTAATGCAATTGACGGCTCAACACCGATGCCAGGTGGTCAAGATCAGGCTGCATCTTCTCAGAAAAAACCGAATGGCAATGGTGCCACTCAAGTTAGCAACAGTTTAAGTATATTAGTTCTGACGATGACAGCATTAATAATATTATCAGGCAAGCACTGAACTTCACAGTAGCAATTTAATTAAAAAAGCACAACCCAACGAAAATAATGCAAGTGTGAAGCCATTAGGAAAAAAACACCCAACTGTTGTAAATATTTTTTCTCTAAACTCACAGTGAATTCCTCACATCTAAATAACTAAAAATAAACTGCTGAGACATAAATGAATACATTTTCAAAAGATTGTTATAGAATACACGTGTGATTCAGTTAACTGAATTAAAAACAATTTTTTGTAATTATTTGGAAAGTCATTTTTGGTTCTGCCAAGCGGACATTTGGGATGGAGTTTGGGAGTTTTGGAGAAATTTATAGTTTGATAAACTACTTGAAGTTTTAGTCAATTAGCAGATATGCTGAATGACGTGTTTCAAAACTCCATAACTTGAGACATTTTTTAATAGATCAACTCTTTATTTTATTTATGTTTTGAATAAGTAATGATAGAATTTCTGTAACATTAGACTACTTGAATTTATTATCCTTTGAAGTTTAAAAAGAATTACTAAGGAAGCAACTTAAGTCCAAAATTTCAATTTATCAGAAAAAGTTGTATAATATTACTTAAAATTCATATAATGTAGTGTCATAGATAACCTTTAGAATTCAAATCATTTTAACAACTTAATAATTGTAGAAAATACTGAGTTTGCCATAACTGTGCCTATTTATTCAGGAATAAAACGAAAGACTCCTTATACACCAAAAAATTGTATATTTTATAGTTAAAATACCTTATAGAATTCAATAATAAATATTTAAACAATACTCTCTACACAAAGCTACCCACATTCAATGCAAGATTATCGGCTTTATGTAATATATAATGTCTTTTAAACATTTTACTTTAATGCATTTATTACAAAATTTGTTAGTGTAATGCATACTCTTTTTATCGCATGGTTGAAAATTATAAATCTCCTTCTGCAAAAAATTTGCAAACAAACATTGAACTTTACTATAATATGTCATCCACCTCATAGTTTCAAAAGAAGCTGTTTATAAAATACGATTCCTTAAACCGGTACAAGAAATTGATGACTGTTTTCTAAGAAATTGTAAACATTTCCTTCTCTGAATTAGCACTGCATGCATTTTTAAGAATATATAGCAAGTTCCTTCTGTTTTCATCAGAAACATACTGATGGGACACACTGTATAACAGACCCTGTTACCAAAATAAAAAAAGAAAATGATGTATATAGTGTGTATTTTTCAATTGTAGCTCTGTTAATACGTGACCCCTTGCCAATATAATATTTCTGCTGTCATTAATTTTGCAATTGCAATGTTACTTTCAGTTAAAAAAAAAATCAACATTGTGCAAATCCGGTGAGTTAAAATTTGCAAAGTAAATCATGTATTAGTTAGAATCAACAAATCATACGTAATTTGAATATCTTATTTGAGATTTTTTGAAATAATTGCTGTACTTTTTATGGTGGCTAGTTTCGATTCACACGTTTGCTATCAAATGCTGTAATTTGAATTAGTTTACATTAAAATTTTGAACATTTTAATACACTTTACAATTTCTTTTTCAGAAAGTAACAATTCACACTAATCTATTTCAGCACATAGAAATCCCATCTGATCAAAAGCCCATTTTGGCATAAAGGAACATTCAAATATCTGTAAAATTTTTTTATTTCCAATTATGTGCTGCATTCTCATAATTTAGCAAATTGTTTATGATTAACAAAGGGGTTAATTATATGAACTAAGAACATGGACCTATAATAACCTTAATTTCGCTATACATATCTGCGAAAATGGTTGAAGTTTACGAAATTCATTTTCTGCCAAATCTCATTATTTCCAAATAAATGGTATGTCCAATTAGCATTTCCTTTCATCATATCTTTTGTAGCAATTTTAAAAATAACGTGTAACAAGGTGGAACTTTCTCTTTACTTTCATTTACCCATTATTTTAAAATAATAAAACTGAAATTTCCCAACATAACTAGAAAAGTTCAATTATAACTATTTAATTTTCTACCGTGTAGCCTGTTTACATATATTTAAACCTGCATTTTATTTGTTTTCTAGTCAATTTCTATAGAAATCATCAAAAGAAATGACATTAACCAATGCAAAATTTAATTGATCACAGTAAAAATAATTTGAATTTACCCAAACTATTCATCCTCAAATTTCAGGAAAATAAATTCAATTGTAAACTGCCGAATTCCCACAATTTGTCTGGTGCTAACGTGCAATAAATCTGTAGTAGGCCTACCGGTACCGGTATTATGAATCAAAATCTATAAAAATGCGGAAAAACAAGTTCTAAAAAAATAAATAAGGGGGAAAAAATCCCAACATGTTTAATTGCAGGTATTTTAAAATATTATAAACTGAAGTGTTTCCACAATATTTCTGCAGTAAGCCTATACCGGGCAATTAAGTTTTTCTGTAACTGGTGTTATCAATTCTACACAGATATACATGTAGCACAAATGGCAAATCCAAAATGAGGGTACTAATGTTAAAATTGTATTTAATGAAGGGCATTAGAAACAGGTGGATCAATAAGCAACTATTGGCTAGTATATATAGATTTATTTAGGCCTAAATGTAATGTTTATAACCACCTAATATCCTGGCAACCACATATAATATCAAGTTGTGCAACGATAATAAGGACATACCATATATCACATACTTGCCAAGTACCGTATGTGTGGTATAGAAACACGTTTCGTCTTTTGTTTTTGTAACAATGGAAATTATGCAATTCATTTAAGCAAAATATGACTCAAGCCTAGCTATTAAATATATTCAGTACATTTTCCATCAACGACAACATCCAACCAGTTTGTCAACAAACAACTTTTTTTAAACACTTATCAATTGTAAACTCGGCTTCATTTTCGGTGCTTGCTGGTTCCGTTCACGAAAATTGTTTAAATACATTTAGTCGAGTTCATTTTTGGCTAGTAAAGTACGAAGGTTGTGAAGATCAATTTTAACTATTTTATACCTACAAGATCCAGAGTTAATGTAATTTACTAGTCTGAGGTTTGGCAATTTTATAATCTAAGATGAGGCCAGCATTTTTGCTTTCTGTTTGGTGGATTTTCCAGGTAGGCCTACTGAACCTGTTTGCTACTCAGACAAGGTAAGCTACGTAATATACAGGGTGATCATAATTTCCACAGTACTTAGGTATAATTTCTTTAATTTTTATTATAAAGTTAATAAATAAATGAATAATACAGTGAATTTACTATTAATCCTACTACTAATAGTAAAAGCAAAATTCAAATAAACTAACATTGGGAACTTTGCTCAGAACAAAAATTTATAAAAAGATAATTAAGCTTAAAAATACTGGCAACAGTCCAATTTAATTCATAGAGTGATGAAACTTGAATTACTAATAACATTTAATTATAAAAACAATTATATCTTAATTAGAGAGTTTGCAAATTTTCTACAAAATAATAAATACGTAGTGCATGTTGACAAATCATTCAAAATAATATTTCAAAAACAAGAATTTTCTGCTCAAAATGGAAACCCAATTAAAACACACTTTTTGTGTATAAAGTTTTTTAATTTTATATTTTTGAAGTATGCTGCTTTTATTATGTGTGAGGTCTACCTGTGTACCACGTAAAAATTTTAATTTTCATGCATTTTAGTTATTTTCAAGAAATTTAACAAACTCTCTAACTAGTACTAATTTTAATACCCGGTATTACAATTAAGATAAAGATTACTTTTAAAATTAAGATTCTTTTATTAGTAATAGGAAGTTTGGGCAGAAAATATAAAACTATGTTAACTATACTGTACATTTGTAAACTTTAATAACATTATGGTATTTTGCATAAAATTAATTCCCAAGTCATTGTATTTAAATACATGTATATTTGCCATTGTAATATAAACAATTAACTTTCCAAGTATTTCAGCCTGAAACTGATACTGGTTTGGTGTATCTGTCAGTATACATTATAATCACAAAATTCTTCATAATGATTAATCTGAGCATACAAATCAGAACTAATGATATTTTATTTCAAAATTTAGCGGGCAGATTGAAGAACCAAATGAGGACAATGATGATTTGCATCCAGTCAACTTCTTTCTCACCAGTATAGATGAGCAGACAGTGCGTGAAAAATTAATTTGCAGAGGTATAATTAGTATTAATTGCATATTGCATGGAACCTTCACATTTTCTTAATCATCAAGCTAGGGTTAGAGGACTCTTTTAAGTGGGAAAGAAAAATAAATATGCATAACTTACAAAAAGTCTAAGGGCTATTGGAGACCCCTTTCCCCCAAAAGTTAGAAAATTTCTAAAAATATATTTCTTTTAACAACAATTTTACTGCATTCTTAATTTCCCCCCCCCCTCCAATAATTACACTACTGTTTTAATCAAATTTAGTAAAACCAGTGTGTAATTTTTAATGTTTTCCTTATTAGCCTATTTCTTTAATTAATATGCTAGCATAAGACAGCATTGTTTTTCCTTAGCAGGTCACAATATCTGATATTTAATACCTGTGATAATTAAGTTAATTAATGACAAGTTTCCTTTTAACTTAATGCATGCTTAACATAGCAAATAGTTCTCCTAATTTTAGCACAAGTTCCCAGTTTAATAATAGTTTACAAAAAATAAAATTTAATATTCCCTCTATTTCTGACCCCATGTCAGGACCTGCATTTATTACCCATGGTCTTAAGCTCATATTTAGGTTGCTACACTAGTTCATTGAAAATAATTTTGTTAAGTAAAGCCAACATTTCGTAATTTGTATTCAACGTTAATTAATTGTTAGTTGCTAATTGTTTGTTTATAATTAGGGTACTCAATCTGTCATCTTTTTTTAATTAATTTCCTTTATTGGCTTTTCGGTTTAGTTCGGAGCACGAAGCGAGCTTATTTACAACTTTTGACTTTTGCATTATAATTTTTAATTCAGGTTGGCCATGTCCTAGATTTCGGGTAAAGAAAGACCATTCTCCTTATGTTCAAGAAAGGGAATACAAATCTTTCGATATTGTTACTGCTACTACATATGGATGTGGAAATTTCTCAGCGGGTTTACTTCAAGGGTATTTGGCATTGTTTCGCTATAGAAAAGGTATAATTGAAAATTTCTTAATAGCAATGACACCCAAGCTTGTTTATAAATGCTATCAGGGAAATTTCCTCAAAATATTTTAATAAAAAATATCTCAATAATCCATTTTTATAAGTCCTGCTTAGCATTAACCAATCACAGGGGCCTATTTTTGTATACTCATAGTTTGAAGTGCTGTTAATTGCAGAATTAAAGAGAAAAATCACCCTACATTTTTTGCACCAACTGAAAATATAGTGAAAAATGCATTTTCCAAACATTCACAACCATAAACTGTCTAGTTACTTAATTAAATATGAAACGATTTAAAATATTTCAATGAGCAACAAAATAATAACGTCATCAGGCAGAATTGTTCCATACTTGTTCGAGTCAATCATATTAGCTAAATGATGATCGAATGCGGATGTCTGAAGGCGCTGCCTCATGACGTCTTTTATAGCCACACAGCAAACTCCATTTGGTATATTCATTTTTCATTTTTTATTATTATCTAAATAGACAGAAGTAGATAGGGATAGCATTTTGTTTCAATATATATTCGTACTTTGCAGTGGCAAAATTTCTTTTGCAGAGAGAGTACGCCTATACATAGGCCTACTAATATATTTTCATTATTTAAAAATAAGGAAATAATACCGAAAATCGTCAAGTTAAAATGGCTGTTCCAGTAGTTGTTGAAATAACACAGGAAGAGAAAGGTCAATGTAAAGATAAATACAAGGTTTATGTATTTGCCAATTCAACAGAGGCAGGACTAGATGGGCTACCACAACCAATTGAAGTATGCAAATCACTACCATAATAATTGATTATATCTATCATAAAAAATGGATTCAGTATTGATAATTTTTGATGTTTTTTTAAAATGTTCTAGGAAAACGTGAAGCTTGAAAAAATTCAATATTTGGACGTTTTCGTCAGGACATTTTCCAAATATTTCGATCAACCAGAACCAGAATTGGCTAAATTGCAGTCTGATGTCCACAACCTGAATTTATGTTTCAATGATTCAAGATATATGGTTGGTAAGTACGAATGTTGTGATTTCATATAATTTTATGTTTGATCATTTGATATTTATTTGATATTTAACTAAATTGATATTTTGCTTTATGTTCAGCCATGTATGATCCACCATGGAAGAAAAATGGGCGTCGCAATGAAATTTGGATCGATGCTAAAGAGTGTTAATTAAGCTACAACATTCGTTGAATGTAAATTAAAAAGTTTCCTAATAAACCATTTTAATACTTTTTAACTATACCAATTTTGATGGCAATTACTTATTTATTATACACGCACGTACACTCGTCATGCAGTATTATGGTCATGCACTAAATTCCAGGCAAATTGTCTTCCATAATAAAAACAAATTTCAGAAGGATAACAACTTCAGCTATATTTTTGAATAAAAGTTTAGCCTATGTACGATTTTAAGCTTATATAAGCAGAACAACTACATTGTAGTATTTTATATAAAAATAAACGACTGAATTCACATGTGGCAAGCGAGTGCAAGCGTATAAAGCAAATAATATCATATATCATAAATGATAATAACCTCATTTATAAAACACATTTTATATTTTAGAGTTTTATTTATCTTACAGTATTTACACAATTCAATAAACTTGTACTGTCTACAGTCACAATGTATAGTCAAAATATTTAAAAATTTAAATATAATTCACTAATATGCACATTTGGGATTAATGATAACCATAGCCATGGCCATGACCACCACCACCTACTGGATGATTTGTGTACCAGCTGAAAGCACCGTATCCGCCAGTTCTTGCGCCGTAACCAACGTAACCAGTTGGACTATACCCGCCACCACCATGGCCATAACCAGTTGCTGAAGAAACCAAATCTTTCTTTTCTTCAGATTTTGTTGACTTTGGTACATATATTGGTGCTTCCCTTTTGGCCACTGCAACTGGTTCCAATGCTTTGCTTCCATAAACAAATGAATCCAAATCTTCTAATGGTCCAGAGGAAATGTAAATTGGATTGTATATTACAGGAAGTCCAATAGAAATTTGACAAATTGCAAAGATGCCAAGAATCCAAAACTGAAAATGTGTTACAAAAAATACTTTAAAATTTATATACAAATGAGTAACAATTAATCAACTCTTAATTGTCTAACATGCTAAGCAGTTTTGGGACATCCGAACTATGTATTTCTGGTCAGACTTTTTTGACAATACCTATTAGCCCAAATATAGTGGCTTGGTCATGAAGGACTAGCTTATTATGAGCCTGGATTTTCAATGAAATAAATACCTGATTACAAATCTTTGCAGATTACAAAAATAACAATAATTTAAATACAAATGACATTAATATGTATTGTCTAATAATTAGCAGTTCTAGAACCTCCGACCAAACTATAGGATGAGGAAGCAGGGGTTACTCAAAAATGGATAAAACTGGACAAATTCGACGAAATCGGACATGAGTTGAGAGTGGGTGGATTCCAAAAAAGTTCCTTTTAAAGCTCTATATGAGTTTAGGAATGACTTTTATATCAATAACTTGAAAATATTAGCCCAAATATAGTCCATAACTTGGTTATGAAGGAATAGCTTTAGAAAAAAAAACCCTATACAAATGAATAACTTTAAAATTAATCATTTTTTAAAAATGTAATATTAGAAATATTTCATCATAGAATACATACTGGCCAATAATTTTGATAAACATAAAATAAAATGTTAAATTAGGCAACACTACTAACCGTCAATTTGTTATCCATGTTGCTTGTTCACAATACTGAAGAAATGAAATGAATAACAGTTTATATATCTGCCACAAAGTTTTTATTCGTACTTGCACGAAAAGATCTACTTTTCGGCTATTTTATGCATAATAAGCATTGGTCAGCTAAGCATGACTATGAAGATAATGCACCATGAGATTGTGCCATGATGCAAGGAAAGTCCACACCCTGTGGTACAACCCAAAACCAAGCACCATTGTGCATCAAAGTAAGATTGCTATTACGATAAGTTTGACATAAATTATTAATTACAGATTATTCTCCATGATTTTATTATACATTTTAGTAAATTATGATTATAGGTATTAAAACTTGCAAAACTAAGCAGAACATTTACACATTTTTTGAAAATATTGTACTGCGATTTATTAGGAAATAATGGTAATGCTAATATACATAAAATTTTATTTATTTCATATTAAAAAAAAATTGTCAAAATACAATCACAGTTACAATAGAGTAATAATGGCTGCACCTCTAGTCACATTACCATGATATGGTACGGTACTTTCGTCCAATGGATCAACGTCGTTATAAGCCCAAATAAAGGTCATTGGTCCAGCCTGTATACAAAAAAAATATGTTTAAGTTGATTAAGTATTTGAAAAATTCACCTGCAAAAAGTAGGTGCCTGCATCATTCTCATTATATTTATTAGTAAATTGCCTATCTCACATTGATCACAATAAAATTTACTGAATTTACAGTGATGACCAAATGTCAAAGAACCCTACTACAGAGCAACCATTGAGAGCTCAATTAATGGTCACTCGTTTAATCGAGTTATAAAACTATTTTAATCAAATTATAATTTATTACTCTTTTAATCAAGTCATATAAGTATTTTAATCAAGTTATATAACTTTTAATCAATTTTGCAAACTCCTTTAAACAGTACATTAGATTAACCAAGTTAGTTACTGTGATTAATCAACTTTTATTTTAATCAATTAAGTTAACTCGATTACAAATCTTACTGCATGCATGCAGATTGCCTGACGCATAATCGTAGATAGATTAAAACTTTATATATTCTTTTCACCAAGTTAGCTAACTAGATTAAACTTACTTGTTTATTGAATTAGTTAATCAATTAAATGAGTAAATTTGTTAATCACGTTGATTGATCTGATTAGATAGCTTGGTTTAATGAGCAGCATGTTAATCCAGCTGATTAATCTAGCAAGCTGGGTTAGACGAATTAGGTTATTACTTAAGTTAGTTAGATTGACCAATCGAGTTAACTTGATTAACCTAATGTTTATATAAGTAGTGGTTTACTAAACTAATTAGTCATTCTTGCCCTACCCCAAAACATAATAATAAGACAATTATCCAACAAGGCACCATAAAAAATCCCCTGAAAATATAGTTCTTTTTAAAAAAATTAAATAGATTTGAGTGCTCATTGACTGCTCTGCAGCATAGATGCGGGGGTTCTTTGACATTTGGTCCTCACTATAAATTGGGCTTTAATAAATTTCCTTATGGCCTATTTTTCATTTTTTTCTATAGCAAATTAACTATAGGGTTTCACTTTGAAGAGGAGGCGGGGAGAAAGAGGGGTATGGCTCCAGATTCATTTTATAGGAAGTATTAAAAAGTTACAAATAAGTCAATGACCGCATTATTACACTAGTTCTTTTTTTTAAACAATACTTCATGAACATTTATGTGGTTGGTGGACACTCGAGCTGAAATTTAGTACTACTGAACTTGAACTATTCCCCATATTTTTTCAAGCATAATTTTGTAGCTTATGCTCACCTGCTTACATGTACTGAGTTGACAGTACACATGTCAGCCAAAACTGAATTTAAGGATAAACTCAAAATGGTATTACAAAACTCAAAAAAATTGGTTTTTTTTACTGAAATTAGGACAGAAACAATGTACGAGTATACTGTCAAAAGCATTGATTTCTAATTCTAATTAATTTATATAATAAATGCATGGTCTCATAAACATTATATGAAACATTGTTTTACCTGAATGTCTTTATCCTCTGGATCACCAGTTTTTAATTTTCTGTTAAATCTGATAGTTGTATGAGTGGCATTTTCAGATCCAGAAACTAAACGATAATCTTGAATCCTGTCTCTAGATGGCCTTGTCCGATCGGCCGAATAGCCATCCTACAATAATTTGAAAAATAATTATTGACAAAAATCAATCCTCTATGAAAAACAAAAAAATGTTAAGTTGGAAAATATAATTTACCTGCAAAATTGGTTTTCCATTTTTGACCCATCCAATAACTGTATCAGCATCAACCATGGTTCCAGAAGGAGAAATGCCCAAGCCGACATAACCCTGGGTTCTGGCCTGAATTTCCATTGTAATGCTATCGAGTTCATTTTGCCAAAATAAAACAACTTTTCCCTCTGGATCTAAAATTTGACTACCTGACCATTGCTGTCCAGAAATGCAGACAATAATTGTCAAAAATAGATAAAAGAATGAACTGCTAATTTGAGCATATTTCATTTTAGTACATGTAATTAAGCGATTTCAGAAGTAACTTAAGTGTCAATCTGACTGAAACTCAAAAAGGAAACTAGCAAGTCTTACAAAGACATACTCAGTTTTATTAGTCTTGGACGTTGGATAAAATCAGGGAAAGCGAATATTTTAACCAAAGATACGGGCAGGTCTAGCAAAATATTAGCAAAAAAAAAATTCAAGTCTACCTGGGTTGGTCCCACATATTTAAACATAATGGCCTCGAATTGTGAAGGTGATTGGAGGTTAACTTGTTTTATGCATAAATCGAATTGTACCACAAGCTTTTTTATTTATAATTCAAAGAAAAAAAAATCACCAAATACACTTCTGGTTTATTTGTGGGCGCCCTTCAACAAAAACAAATATCAACCTAAAGGCATATAGGCAACTATCTAGAAAGCCATCTACATGCAAAGGTACATTTCCAAGTAAACGTTAGTGATGTCTAGCCTCAAACAATGAGCATTAATTTTAAGCCAATCATGCATAAACATGTCTTAATTTTTAAATACTATCTTTACGTTCATGTCTACAAACTTAGGAAAGTACTTTTTTTCTTCTTTTTAAATTTGCAGACATGTTCATATTCAATCCATTTTTGGCATCTTTTAAAGCATATAGTACTAAAATACATGTAAAGTCATTGAAATGCTCAAATCTATACTAGACTTTAATTTTATATAGAAAGTTTCACTTTGTTTCAATTCATTTTTAAAATAAAGTCAAAGTTTAGTAAATATGAAAATGGAAATTACAGAATCAGACTAACCATTAAGTAATTATGATTATTACAAACAAGGATTCAATTTATGTCAATTAACATTACTGTCTAGATAAGAAAATAAGAATTTCCCTGACTTATCATATTCTTAGGAGATCCAATCAAAATTATAATTCAATTTCAAATGAGGTTTTGCACAGGACTACTATATACACTGTAAAAAGTAGGTGTCTAAAAGACATGACATTTTCTGACCCCTATTTTAAGTCACATTCTTGCGACTAAAAATTTTTTTTAAGTCACATCTTGCAACTTTTTAATTGCAAGATTGACTTAAAAATTTTTAGTCGCAAAAATGTGACTTAAAATAGGGGTCAGAAAAAGTCTGTTATAACGCCTTATATTCATCCTTTTTGTGTCTTATTAGACATGTCACTTTTTAGAGTGTATTGTAATGACTAATGAATTATTTTGGCACTTTATATAAAAAATCTGTGCATAATCAATAGAAAATCGTTAAACAATATTATTGTACACAACAATATACTGTATATCTTATCTAGCATAAATTACCATCGATGAAAGTTGTAATCAGCTTTCTTCAGTTACACAGGTTACAAGATTAAACCGAATTTTAACCAATAACATACCATTATATTTGTCTGCCAATTAAGACAATTTTTCTTTACACCTTCTAAGAATATCGTATGTATTTATTTAAATAAAATTCTGCAACAAGATTTAGATGTACCAGCCACCAAGTCAAGGTAATAGTGATTAACAAACTCATCTTTGTAAAAGTGGAAAACTAACTTTTCCCCCCCATTATTTTGCTAATCATATTGCTGGAAAAAAATATTTTGAAGATTGACTTTTGTTTATAAACAAGTTGCACGTCCTTGAATGAATTTGCCTGACGATGAATTTATGTTATTCATTAGCATATGGTGGCAGCCATAGTGCTTAAATATAAAAAAAAATAATTGCTAGCTCCAGCTGGACCTATAGAAGCTTTGTAAAAATGAATTGAGGTGAAGGAATACCCTTGAAGAAATCAAAAAAGAGAAAACCTATTGACTAGTTTTGGCTGTTAGTTAAAACCTGGAGAGACTACAACATATTAATTAAAATAAAAATAATGAAACTTCTTTTTGTTCGCCCATGCCATACTTTATTAAACATTAATAGCAATCCATTAACTATATATTACTGCACAAAGATTAATGCTGAACCTGATTTGACCTTAGGCATTCATAAATAAATAAATATATGTGACAATTATTAAATAAAATAGGAAATACTTAAGAATTCCATATCAGTTTCATACATCAAATAGTTGTTGGCTATACATTTTGTATTAGTAGTGCATTATGTGCAATATATTTTTAGTGTAGTATATGATATAAATTGAGCAAAAGTATCACAGTTAATGCTAGTGTCCCTTAAGCTCTGACCCAATGGGATTTAAAAATATATGATGTATTTATATGCTGTAGGATTTGCAGTAGTTATTTAATACTACAACAAATTAAAACATTAAATATAATTAAATCGGCTTTTTATGACACAGTGTAAACTTACATGTACCTAATATATAAACATCACAAAAATGTCTTAGTAATAATACATTAACAAATAAATATAATTTATCATTATTTCAACAAATACTTATAATGTCATATAATATTTATACACATATTAAATTTACTTTTGCTTTATACATTACATATAATGTTATCAGATCTAGAAATCCAGAGAATTCACGTTTTTTTTTATCGTATTACTAATTACGACAATATTAACTGTGCCAATGCTATGAAAATAAATATAGTAACTGTATATTTAAAGAAATATTAACATTTTCTTTGCAGATTTGTAAGCAGGTTTTAGTCAACTGCCACTGCATTTAAACCCCGTATAACACAAGGGTAAAGGTTAACACAGTACTTGATACCTAAAAATTAATTTGGAAAAATTAATATACATACTGTAATTCCCTGAAAACGAATATTACCCTAACAAAAATAAACTTTTTACCAAATGGTATAAAATAGTGAAAAAAATACATTTTCCAAAATTTCAATACCATATTCGGCTTAGTTATTTAATTTAAAAAAAAAATTATTAAATATACAAAGTAGAGATTGCTGTAGCGCTGTAAAAGACGTTATTAGGCAGAGTCTTTAATCATGCACTCGAACATCATTTTGCAAAATGGGCAAGTTCTGCCTGAAGAAGTTATTATTAGGCTCCTTGGTTAAAAATGTGAAATATTTTTTATTGAATAACTAGTCAGAACCACTTGTCAGAACATGGACTGTGAAATTTTAGGAAATGCATACTATACTGTCTGTAGGCAAAACATTACTTATGGGTTGATCTCACCTTTCTCACTATACTGTCTATTGGCAAAAAATCTTACCCTTTAACTAAATATATTAATAGTTGATTGAGTATGTGGGGTCGAGAATTTGTAAAAGCGCTGTAGCTAAGACTAGTAATGTATGATTGCTCATTTTAAAACTTAGTCTCAACTATAAGAACTATTTGCCTTGAAATACATAGCCTAGATATTCAACCAATAAATGGAAACACCGTAACAATCAATTGAGGACAACCCTATTTCTTTAAAACAAAATACCTGACATTTTTATAGTAATTTTGAAGCCGTGATAATGATTCACCCAAATATTAATTCCAAACATCCTTTTTATTAAATAAATGAGTACTCTTATACTGACAGGTCATTTTCAACATATAAAAAGGGCCAAGGATATCGTCTGGTGTCAAAGGCCAAATACCTTTTTAAGCTACACATCCCTAAACAAGTGTGAATCACTATTCATAAATAATATTTAGAAGAACATATAGCTTAAGACCAAAATGCCTTAATGGCTACATGACCCAATTTGTAAATCCGGTTTGTACAACCAAATTTAATTGTGTTTTTGAATATATTGACCCTATACTTACTGTCAGCACAAATCCTTTAGAAATGCTGAAAAATCCCCACCCAGTCAAAGATACAGGTGATGCCAGCACACAAGTAACATACGATAAGTGACTAATTCTTTCCTGAAATAAGTAATTATTTATTTACTTAATTTTGGATGATTAGCTGGAAGTCCAGGTTAAAAAAACGTTTGAAATCAGTATCAAAAATCTACTATTTAGACATTTTCAACAGCTACCAATTGTTGAAATTTGTTGAAACAACTTTCAGCAACTGTAGCACATGTATAGTCTTAATTTTCAAATGCTGGCATTAATAGAAATTGAGTTTTCAATTGCCAAAATTTGACATTCTCGATTGATTATTGACAGACTTGGTGAAAAAATACCTGAACGAGGTCCATTGAAGAAGTGGCAGAAACGTCCTCTTTGATACACATTATCCGAACAGTGTCCAAGTGGGCAGTTACCTTTAAACAATGCAATCAGGGTTTAAAAACCAATTAAGGATACAGTTAATAAAGTAAGGACGCTATTTTGATACTTACTTCTTCATTAATAATCGAAGTGGCGGCAGATATCAGGAAAAATTGGGCAAAAGCAATAACCAGACAGATCATAGTTGTGGGGGGTCCCCATATTGTGGAATGAAACACTTGGGTCCCAAAAGCTCGAATCCAACAACACATTGCCATGGTCAAAAAAACGTACCAAATGAGTACAACAGGGGCAAAAACACCGTCCACATCTTCAACGAAATTGCAAATTGTAAAATGGTGCTTTCGAAATTCTTGCATGATCAAGGAAACATCATCTTTAGAGGACCTTTCTAACAATTTCACGAATGGGGATTGCCGAAAAACCGAATAGAACCGCCTGGCAAAAAGTATGAAAAAGCTGAAAAAGATCACGTCGAATGCGCAAATAACGAAAACCAAAAGGTGCATCAAAGGGTTAGAAATGAGTCGTCTACCTCCTAAATGAAACTGCCAAGATGTCCAATCCTCAACGTCCGCTATAGTGCGATTGTGTCTCAAGTCAGTAAACATCTTACCCGGTTCCCATTTCACTGGTACGAAAGTGTAAATGACCAAAAATGCAATACCAGCCCCTAAAGCCACCATCCCACTTTTTAGCTCGGGTTTGTCGAATACGATTTCTGAATTGGTCTCATCTAATTTGTTAATCAGGGCCATCATTTTGGGCAACCGGCCATGCATTGTGCAATGGGTAACCAGAGCAGATGTAATATGTGCCGCAATAACTAAGTGCAACAAGGTGGCCCCATATTCAATCCATTCGTCTTTCAAGAGCCAAAAGATCTCAAACCAGTAAGAAAAGAAAGCAAACAGGATGAAGATCAGGCTGAAATACCTGGCAAATACATTAAATTTTACCCTTCCTGGATCTTGATCTCCGCTGATATCTAGCCCGAAAATTCGCAGGTAAACGTAATAGAATTTCAGCCGCTTGTGCATTGGAATGGATGTCCCTGGACGATCATAATTATTCGTGGCTTTATCTTCTATGATTTTGGTATCTTCTGGTGTCATGGCCCATGCCTGTATTGGTTGCACCTTGGTTACTGAAGCTATATTGCTAGCTTTGAAAGAATTTTTCAGCACCATTTTGACGAATTGAACTCAAAAATATATTTTAGGGAGAAAAATTTCAACGAATTAATTTTTTTGGGTGGGATATATTAAAGAGATTTGAATTAACTGAATAATTATCTCAACTGGTAAAATGATATGACTTCATGGCAATGGTTGCGGACTCGTTTCACAGAGTTGAAAGCCCAAATGGATTTAGAACTGGCAAAAGACCTGTTTTAGATCTATTGGACACGTGTTTGAGACCTGAATGGATAGCTGGCACTAATCAATACTTTATTACACCAATAGAAATATTTCCACATTAAATATCCACGAATAGAGAGTTAGGTTTTTAATCTTGTGTTGCCTTGACAATTATGAAAAACATACATGTGTCCTGTATGTTAAAATGCAAAGGTAACAATTAACGATTTTATATTCTTATTCAAACTATTTTTAAGAAAATTAAAGCCCTGAAAGCTAAACATTAGAAAACAATTATCGTTCATATAATTAATAGGATGATTATTGATGGACCCTTAAACTCTTCAGTATTTTAAGGATGAAAGCAAACAAATCAGCATGACCCGATGTGCACAATTAATTTCTAAAAACTATTGCAACTTTATAATTGATGAGATAAGAAATTTAGGCCAAAATTAGGGATTTTGAATTTATCAAGAATTAGTTTAGATAATAAATTTATTTTCACTTATTACAAAATTAAACCCTCTAAATACAATGGTCACCACTTTCACTGGCATTTTTCTTTCTAATACTCAAATTGTTTCTTAAGAAAACAATTTAGTAAATTGGTCTATAGGAATGAATATCATTTTGTATTTTTGAAATTTACAACTAAAGAAATATTTTAATATTATAAGAATCAATAAATAAATTTGCTAAAAGTTTCACTACTATAACCAGTGAGAACTAATTATGTAGAAATACGGTTGTTAATTATGGTTCATGCATTTTAAAGTAATTCACGTGCTCTTAATTACTAATTACCTGGCACTTTTGGTAAATAGGATCAACAATGGGCAAACAAAATTGAAAATTAATGCAGCTAAAATTAGAAACTAAAATTGCTAAAATTGCAGTCATTAAAATTCCGCATTAAAATAACAAAACGTTTTTCATTATTATTATTTTAAATTTTATGGCATCCTATTCAAATGAAGCACATCCAAATTTATTATTTTTTTAAAACTATTCAATGGTAGTGCAGGATGTCAGATTATACTCAGTTTGTGCAATATTTTAAACCAAACAATGGTGGTTTAGGATGTCAGAGGTTACATGCAAATTTTGGATTAAAAAGAAAGGAAAACTAATAATTTGGACCTTCGGTTAAGTTGCTCAACTGGTTTTCGTGCACACCTTTCACTTTTAGTTTCGTTTCTCATCAACAGTTTTGACCTGACCTCACACAGTGGGTGTATTTTTTGTCCTGAATGCCAAACTTTGGTTTACATAATGAGCGAACGGGTTAAAAGTTAAAACTCTTAAACCTGATAAATCATGAAAAGTAAATTTAAAAATTTTCAAAAATTTATATTTTCCTTTAAAATTTTAGATATTTTTTACTTCAACATTACCCCTGAATATAGGCAAACTATACTAACAACAAAGCAGTACTGAAATGCCCAATTTCATTGCTTAAGATGCTCACCAAAAGGATGGTATTCTTAAGCTGCAAAATAAGCATTTTTCAATACTCAATTTAAATAAATAGCAAAGTTTAACATTTAACATATTTTTTCCCCAATTCTAAGAACACCCTAGGTGGTTTTGGATGATTTAGATTTTCCAAAAATAGAAATTTATACATTGCATGCCTTTCCACGTGACACCAAAATTATCCATCCACCAGAAAGACTAAGGGTTAACTGACTGATGATGTAGTAGTATACATGCGTATACAATTTCAGCAAAAAAAGTACATAAGTATTGCAGTGTAGATTTGCAATCTAAGTTTTTGGGAGAAAGAAAGCATTGAAAGGGAAAGTCCCAGTTTGAAATAAGTTGGTTGTAGGAGGAAGAGCATGAAAAATTGGATATGAGCCCACCAATTAATGAAAAATAAAGTGTCCTGACTACACCTGAATACATGGATTTGGATGAGAATAGAAAGCCCCAATACTCCCCAATAGGCCTCATTTTACTGACTGTGGGTAGCGCCTTCTACTGGATAAAAGGCATCAGTTTTAATGAATCACGTAGAATGCATGTCTTAGAGGGCTGATATCTATGGAAAAATGGCGCCTAACATCTATTTGGCAAATGTCGTGATTTCTCAGGGTGTAAATCAAGAAGGGGTGATCGTAAAAGTAGTGACCCTCTACCAACTAAATTGGGTTCCATCCACCTGCAAAGTTTAGGGGTCCACATCATGAAAATTGTGGTTGTGCATAAGTTCGTTCAAACACACCAATAAACTCCTTTATAGGCCTACAAAAATTAAAAAATTATACCGATATGCTACATTTTCTGGGAAGTAAAGGACATTTTGCTATGATATACATGTGCAATCAATTTCAATTCAATTCAACTCAGTACCCTACGATCAGCATATCATCATGATGCCATTAGGAGGGGGTTATCTTAGTAATTTAACCAATAATTGTCAAAATTTCTAAATTGAACAAACAAGTTGCTATATTCGGATATTTAATTATAAAACTATACCTCTAATCAGGGACGTCATTTCAACTTTTTGCTAGGGAAGGGGGGGGGGGTTGGGGCAGATCCAAAAAAATGTTCAAAAATTTTAGCCGCAGGCGAAAATTTGAAAGTTTTTGTTCTTAATAGCTAAATAGCTATACAATTGACACAAAATGTGCAGCAGGCGACTTTTTTTGCTCAAAAACGGGCTTAAATTCACCAAAAGTGCCTATTTTGCATGACGTCCCTGCCTCCAATAAGGACCAATTTAGGCATTTAGGCACACAAAAGGAATACAGTCATCGATTAAACAGTTACAGGCTTATTGATTAAAATGTAAGTCGCCATAACCTTCAAACAGTCAAGGTTAAATCTTAATAAAATTTCAATACAAAATATGCACTGGCTTCAATTCAAAATGCAGCCAAGTTTCGTGCTGCATGGGAGGATGTAAATACATTTACTGACAGAACTGTTTGCATAAACTTGGATCCATAATATCCCAAAACAATACATAAAAGCAACTCTATAGTGATCTGATGCGTTTTCAATTGCCAATACAAATAGCCAAAGCATTAACTAGTGTCTGACAACTTTCAAAAGCAACATTCGCTGAAACGGATGCTACAAATCAATTTTCCAAGTAATAGCTTGATGAAAAAGTAACACAAATCAATAAATCAACAACTGCAAGGTTACTTGAAATGCAATAAAAAGTATTAAAAGATTATTTGAAGTATTGTTTTGGACCCTTTAAATCTCTATTACGTCTTGTGAGGGATATATTTTTATATTTTACTATATTGCAAAGTAAATCTTCAACATTTTCATCTATGCATAATAAAAACTGATGCTCATAAAATGATTATACTAAAAAGTAAATTAAGAAGAAAAGTTCAAAATATTTGCTAGGTTACATGGTCAAACACAATGTATTGTATCTTAGTATTTGAATTTTGGTATAAAAATTTAGAAAGATCCTTCTTGCATTCAATTGAGCAATGGAATAATCTTCCTGGAGAACAGGTCAAATTTGTTATAAATTGGCTCAACTTGCTGTAAGTTCCTAATGCTGTTCACCGCATGGTGCAAGCTTGTCATTAATGTGTATAAGTGGGATTACCCCTTATTCCAAGCAGCGGCAACATGCATATATATATTGATAGTAACTAGCTAGGAGCCTATAGGATACCGATTCGAATTGAGTTAAAGCTGAAATAGAGATTTTTTATTTTTTTTTCTTGCCTCAATTCAATACAGTGCAAAGCTTGATTTGTTCTTCATTGAGTAACAGTTGATGAGGAAGGAGCGCAATGTATTATATATGTCAGATTGCCCTTAAATTTCAAATATCACTATTATGATATATTACAAGCCAAAATTATGTGATTGATATATTACAGTAAACCCAGTCCCAAGAACCCATGATATTTCAACAACAGAAATTTAAAATTTCCATATAAATGTGCTTATTAAGTCATACACGCCCTGCAGGTCTAAATAAACAATTGATAAAGGATTCAAAAATCAATTGTTTAAATGTTTTCTAATGCAGCCAAATGCTTAAATTTGCCGCAGCAACTTTGAGCAATTGTATAGCAATTTGCTGCAACAATTATCATCAATTGTAGTATGTATTATTCTCTTAATTTTTAGTTTTAGAAATTCATGACAACTAGCTACCAATGGCGAAGGAAGCAAATTGATATCACATACACTCTAAAAAGTGACATGTCTAATAAGACACAAAAAGGATGAATATAAGGCGTTATAACAGACTATTTCTG
>JAQIXP010000911.1:0-21455 GCA_034700285.1 Proteroiulus fuscus
TCCCCCCCCCCCTCAAGGCTTTTATATAAGGTCTTACTCACCCCCCCCCCCCCGCTGGAAATAGCATTAATGGATTGGTATTACTCTACCAACGAGAGATTAAATTCCACAAAATCACCCCAACCCTAAAATGTTGCCCTGAAACTGCACTTCCCCCTTCCCCCAACACATTAAAAAGTTTAAGTATAAAAGTGAATCACTGAAATCAACTCGACTACAAAATCTATTTCTACACAAATTTCTCCTGCATAATATCCTATATAGTCTTATGTGGCTTTGAGCCACTAGTTTAAGTGTTTTGGGCACAGCTAAGTGCATATTAACAATAACTGCTTAATCATAATTTTCATATCTACTTGCCCAAGGATAGAATGTCTTATGCAGATTATAAATGCAGTTTCAATTACTAGAAACTTGGAAACAATGAAGGATTCAGAATTGGGATGAAAATGGCTTCTGGAGCTTTGGGCAACATAAATGAAATACATCCTGAAATGGGCAAGAATTGTTAACTACCAATGCAATTTTGAAACGAAATTACAGTTACATTTATTGGCCGGTGGTACTTTACCCAAACTACATTTGGGCCATTTTTATGTCCAATGGGTACGACAGTGATGGGGTCACAGCATGACTAGAGTAGGGATCAAAACTGCATAGATTTACGTTGAAAAATTTCCAAAAATTCCCTGAAGAATATGTAAAATAATTTCTGAGCTAAGCCTATAGAGATTAAGAAAATAGCAAGAGGCACCACATGGCGGTAGAATTATTGAAATATGTTTTGCCTATTTTTGTTACAATAGGCGTCTTCGGCATTACAGATGAGCTTACTAGCTGAGTGAGGTCACGTGACATCTAAGTAAAAACCTGACATGTTACGTTTGCAATGCCGAATACTGAGGTCACGAGACATGTTCAGTGAAGTTAGATGACGGGTTAGGCAACTCTGAAGTGACTAATCAGACAAATAGAATTCTTATATGATTTTTCTAATACCAGACAACACTGCATCCGGGTGAGTGACGCCACATTGTAATGCCAAATGTCTAAAGCAAGTTTCTTGTAAGATTTTGTAAGCAAGTGTTGACACCTGGTGAGAGAATTTCCCAAAAGGTTTGTTCGTTTTCGCCCCTTGATGAGCTGCTTTCGAAGAGAATTTCCCACTTTTGGAATTTCCTTTCAATAGAAATCGCAAAATTTGACTACGTTTTTGGGATTCTAAAGTGCTATAGTGTCTCCCCCTAGCAAGAAATCGATGCCTATAGTGCCTCCCCCTAGTGAAGTCTTGCTCTCTGTATGGTCACAGTATATATAGAATGATTCTGGTACATTCCAGATTCTTATTTAGGTAACACATGATGTACCAAAAACAAAATGGCTTTCCAAGAGGTTGAACTGCATAACAAAACTTACATTCAGATAATTTATGAAAAGTTCTATTTAAAAGTGCTGCCATAATTTCCGTCCTTGATGCATACCATTTGCAGCTTACAGTGCCAAAACATAGACAAATATATCATTCCTTAGCTATAGTACCCATTTCATCTTAAGATTGTAAATGTCGAGGAATAACAAAGGGGTTATTGTCATACTGCTATTATGGCTTACATTAAGAAAGTTGGTTAACTTCTCGCCAAGCCAAGCCAAGTAGTCATTTGCTAGGCATAATGACATCTATTATGCATGAAGTCTCAGCTAGAAGGCGTAAAAGGCTTGAAAAGCAAGCGCCATAATTAGCATATACACAGACACACATGCACCACTACCAAGAATGGCTTCAAGATCAATACCAATTGTTCTACCATTTCTTGGCATATAAAGCAAGTGGCGTTGAAGAAAATTCTGTTATTTTGGCACTTGCTAATACTTTTACTTGTACAAAAGAGAAGTAGGCCTAAGAAGCACAAGTTTTTTGGCACAAATCCAGTCAGATTCACCATAATGGCAAATGGGAGTGGATAGGGCTATAATGATATGCAGCAAAAACAATACACTATAGATTAATTGATACTTCATATACGCCATTTTCTATCTTACAGATAATAACACCTTATACAGGGTGTGCAAAAATGCCTGTGTCTACAAGCAGTACCAAGGAGAAAGGAATAATACTGAAAGAATGTGACGCCACTAGGAAGTGGTCACTTGTGGAGACACCCTGTTGATCCCTTATATATTTTCAAAAGGGCACAGTATATTAAGGAGGAAGTTATAATCCCCCCCCAAGAAAAAAACCACATCTCCCCCCCCCCCTTAACCGTGATCTCTAGACCCACTACTGCATTCAATCCACAATGATAATCATTTGGACATTATGGTTTGGTTATATAGGTAGTCCAGAAATTGTTTCACCCTGTAATTTATTCAATTCAACTCAACTCAATAACGTATACAATTAACATAGCATGATGTCATTTGGTATACTTCCCGACAGCTTATCTAACCAGGAGTTCAACCGGAGCAGGGAAGCGCTTTGCGAGTGCCGGTTGAACTCCTGGTTAGATATGCTGTCGGGAAGTATAGGTTAGTATATAGGTGGCAGGGCAGTCGCATCCCTGGTGACAGTTTTAAGGACAAATCGGGATGAGTAAAGTTCCCATCAGGTGGCGCAATATTACATGCCTATTGGCTGAAATTCAAAAGGCTATAGTTTTTACTTCATGTGACAGGTAGTGGCAACAAAGAGCGCCCCTGGGGTCAGGCTTAAGAATAAATTGGGATGATAAAGAATTCCCCCAAGAGGCGGAATTGGTCATGCTACAGACTTATAGCATTATCAGAGAGAAAAGTGAGATCCAGACTGAAAGCATGCATGATAATACATTAGAATCAACCAGCATTCTATATATCTGGTCAAATTCAGAACTCTAAATCCATGTTTTTTTTCTTTGGATCTGACTATAGATACCAAAGCAAATGAATCACAAAAATTTGCACTTATAGCAAAAAAAGCTTAAAAGCATCCTTAAATTTCTATGTACATGAAACCAGATGAAAAATAGCTGAGAATTTGCATATCTGCCTTGTCATTATCAATTGCTAAAACTCCATCAAGGAGCATTTCAGTAATTCTACCCGAAATCCATCGATACAGTCAATGACGTCATTTTCTTCATAAATAACTCCCTGTATCGAGTTAATCTAAAAAACTCACAGCTTCTGAATAACTATTAATCACAAAATCAGGTCACAACGCTGATGGTTTCCACATTTCTTTCGTGGCTTAAAAATAAGATCCGAAATCCTAGTGCACTCCCCAAAGACATACATCAAAATGCCAACATGCAATGCAGCAAATGCCCCCAAAAATCCCTTCGAAATTTCGCCATTTTGTTTTTTTATTGACTCTTTAACAGTAGGCCTACTGGCGATTTTATTAGTCTAGAAAGCTACATGTAATCAACACTCCAGAATTTTTCAAAACAATCCAAAAATAAGTAGGCCTACCATAGTAACAAGTCATTGCCATTAGGCTGTAGGGACATGCCAAGAGGGCGCTTTAAATGTATTCATTTTAACCCATAGACCAACATGACTTCCCTTCAGGACATGCAATGTATAATTACAAAGTTCATGCACTTAGCACTTTAATGGCTAAAACGGGTTATTCTGTTAAAAGGTGAAGCGTAAAGGGACAGTCCCACCTTACCTCAAAGCATTTATTGCAAGAAAGAGGGAAAATAAATAAGAAGAGCGTAGAAATTGAAATTGGAATTATAATTACCATTCAATAGTTATTAATTTTGGGACAAAAATCTCGATGGTTGCAGTAGCCATGTTGGAAGTCATTTTGTCAATCCCACTAGTAATAAACTTGATGGTGTACGAGTTTTTTGCGTAACAGAGAATGCGCATAATTATTCCATAGCGATAAAGTGAAGCCAACTTGAATCCCCCCTGCACGCAGTGCCATTCTGCCTGGGTGGGAGACTATTATAAAAATGGCGCCTATCCTCTTTTTTGGAAACACAGTGATTTCTGAATTACGGTAGGTGAACTGCAATATAATATAATTATTAATAACACTGCCCTTCTTTATTATTAATATTCTTAATTTTAAGATTCATTTGTCACAAAGTGGGACTGTCCCTTTAAATTCCCTTTCAGAACTTCCTGAAATGCTGGCTAAAAAGCTATTTTGGGCCGAAAACAGGCAAGCAGCTTTTCAACGGTGAATAAACTGAAAAAAAAGTATCGACTTGCTCCATCCGCAGTAACCATGGCAACCCATGAGTGGCAAGTACCATAAACCGAGATCAATATTAGAAAATGGTACAATCCGGTTGGGCCTATATGAAAACTAGGCTTAAGATTTTATATGAAAATGGCTTACATCATTGTGGAATAAATTAGGTTGCGACGGCAAGTTCACTGTCTGAATTACAGCATTTAAATGAATTCAAAGAAGGCCCATTGTTGTACAATATATACAGAGATGAACAGATTTTTTTTTCTTCTTCTTCTATACGTCTTCTATTATTATTATTATTATTATTTTATTATTTAGCTACTACTATATAACCATACAAATGTCATATTCCATTCAGCTCCTAATGAAAACAAGAAGCATGGGACGCATTAGATTTTACACCGAAGAAAATTGTAACAATTGTGAATGCATTTGAAGACAATGAAATCATACTTATATATGACAAGAAGCACATTAACAATTTAAAGAAGAACTACAAGGTTTGGCTTGATTTAGTTTACTAGGCCTAAAAGTTAAGGTGCATTATAGTTGATAGAAAAGTAATGTAGTAATCAAATTATTAAAGGGACAGTCCCACCTTACCTCAAGCATTTTTTTGCAAAAAATGAGGGGAAAAAAAACAAGAGCGTAGAAATTTACATTTAATTTATAACTATATTACCATTCAATAGTTAATAATTATGAAACATGCCAATGTGGACAAAAATCATGATTGTTGATAGGCCTATAGTAGCCATGTTAGAAGTCAATTTGTCAATTGCGCATGCGCACTCTATATAGTGAAACCAGGCAAAAGAACGGCGTAAATATCTCATTGCTGGTGATTGCCAGTATATTTACATCGTTATTTTGCTCGGTTTCACTATATAATAAACTTGATGGTGTACAAGTTTTTAATTATATTTAAAGAGACAGTCCCACCTTAGCCCAAGTATTTTTATCAAGATAGAAAATAAAGAAATAAGTAAGCCTCGAGTATAAAAATTAAAATTAAACTTACAATTACCAAACCTTAACTATTAATTTTAAAGCTGTCTAAAACCTTGAATCTTATTGGTATATAGCGCCAGTTTAGCATATTATGAATGCACAAAGTGATAAACTGATGCCAAATTGAACCCTTGCAGGCAGCGCCATACTGCCTGAGTGGAGACTATCATAAAAATGGCGCCTATCATCTTTTATGGAAACATCTTGATTTCTGAGTCACGTTATAGGTAAACTGCAATTATTAATAAGATTGCCCTTCTTTATTATTAATTAATAATCTTAATTTTAAAATTCCTTTGTAACAAAGTGGGACTGTCCCTTTAAAATTTTGGAACCAGTTAAGAGGTTTGCACGTGCTTATTTGACATTCTTACTACATTTCGCACGTGCAAGCCTCGTGCTCAGCTGGTTCCAAAAAGGCCTAAATATTCTAAATCACCTATACATTGACTGATGCATTATGGGACTGTGGATTCAGGATTCTGGATTAATTTTCCTGATAGGCGCTATTCAAAATATTACATTTTCATGGCTAAACCATCCATAAAAGCCACCCCCTCTCAGCCAATAGTAAACCCATATTAAAATCACGTAAAAAGCGCCAAACTTGTGACAACAGTGTTTTCTCTGGCATTCGTGAAATGCACTCTTGTGAATTAAAACCATTTACACATTTTCGAAACATTTCATCCATTAAACAAGTAAAAGCAAGTATAGATATACTCTTTTGATAATTGCAAAAAACAAGGCACACCAGTCCATTCAATTAACTAAAAGTCTTAGGAAACAAACCAAAAACTCCTATAAGATTAAATTTACTGACCATCAGTTTACTTGAAACAAATGTAAATAGTCAGCTTAGTTTACTCAAGTAAAAATTCAATCAACGCCGATGGGGAAAAAAGCTGGGATGAATTTCTCATGTATAAGGTCCAAGTATATTGTTTGATTTTTGCTAGCTGTATCTATATTGCGCCAAAATCTTGGCTAATATTTAACAATGTATCGATTTTCTTATGGATTATTTCATTCTGTAGGTTTTTACCGTATAGAGACTTATCCCAGGGTATGCTGGTCGAATTATATTTGGACATATTTTTTTATATTTCAAAAGAGGTATAAAATAATATATAAAAACTTTGTCTGTTGAGTGCTGAAATTAATGTCCATTGGGTATAAAATTAAGATTAAATTTTCTCAAAATGTTTTCAATTAAATCCCTATAGATCATTTACAAATATTTATTATTTCCTGCAAAACTTTGCCAAGTTATAGTTAAGAATATAATATTTTTTTTATACTGCTATATTGCAAGATGTAAAGCATACTTAAATAGAGCCAAAATAATAAAATAATACTTTCCAAAAAAATATTAAAAGTCAGTAGACATGTCCAAAAAAATTACTTATCTTTTATTTATATATTTAATATAAACACTAACTCGTTAAAAGAAAATAAATTATAATTCGTAATAATACTTTAATACATGTCTTTTGACTAATGTTATTAACTTCCATATTTTTTTAATATTCTATTCTAAGTAAAAAGTTGAAATATAACCACTTGTAGCTCTAACAGCGTGCATTCTTCAATATCAAATTTATACTTTTTCAGGATTTTAAGCATCTTTCCAAGATATGACGTATATATGAAAGCTAGAATGTATATATTATATATTGAAATTTACTCCAAGTGGCATGCAAAAGGTATAATATACAGTGAGGTCCGTAAGTCAATGAACACAATTAGATACACTGTATAAATAGCGACCTGTAAAAGCTCATTGGAAATTTTTTCAAAAAGGAATTAAGGTCCTTTGTGAAACCCAGTGGTCTCATTCTCATTTCTTATTTCACACTTATAATCTCACAAAGCAAATTACATCGTTCATACCACACTTCATCGCTCATAGTCCACGCCTACACATTACAATTAACACCTTAGAAATCATATTCAACAATGCAAACTTCATAATTCACACTTCACAATTCACATTTCATAGCTTACAACTTATACTTCACACTGCAAACTTCATCATTCACACCTCACACCTCAAAATTCATATTTCCTATTGCACACTTCACACCACATACGTTGCACTTCACACTTCACATCTCACAAAGCAAATTTCATCGTTCATACCACACTTCATCGCTCATAGTCCACGCCTACACATCACAGTTCACACCTCAAAAATCATATTTAACACTGCAAACTTCATAATTCACGCCTCACACTTCACAATTCACATTTCATAGCTCACAACTTATACTTCACATTGCAAACTTCATAATTCACACCTCACACCTTGCTCCTCAAATTCATATTTCCAATTGCACACTTCACACTTCATAGTTAAGAGTTCATACAACTTACTTCATCATTCACACCTCACACCTGACAATTTATATTTCACAGTTCACATTTCCCACCTAATAGTTCACACCTCACAAGTCATATTTATGCTGCAAAATTCATATTTCACACCTCACACTTCTTAGCTTACATCTTATAATTCATATTTCATCGTTCACACTTCACACCATCATAGTTTATAGCTTCCCACTTCCTAGTTATCACAGCATGCTCATACCTAATGCACATCACAATGCATATCTCACATCTCAAAGCTGCACACTTCACATCTCACGCCTCACACGTTACAGTTTGCACTGTGTGAAGTGCCAATTGTAAACTGTGAAGTGGACCATCAGTCCATTGCATACAGAGCATTTTTTGAATAAAGTAGCCATTAAGCGCTCAATGAAAGCTCTGTAACAGTGTTTGGTGAATTAAGAACCTCACTGTATATTTTCGAATGCATATGCATCGTAAACATTTTCCTATTTACACTTATATTGCTGGTGATATATAGGCATATATACCGTATATCACAATTGAAAAATACATATGTGCAAAAAAGTCAGTGACAGTTGTCTTATGATTTCTTATAATATCTGCAATGCAGGGCATTATCTGCATGGTGCAACAGACAAAGTCCTCAAGACACAGCAAGAAAATTCATGGATTGTCTGTAAAAGATACACATTTGTCTGAGAAATATGCAAAAAAAAAGTGTGAGACGGATGAGGTATATAATTCACCAAAAGAAAAGAAATGCTAAAACTTTCCATATATTCACACGCAAACTCTGCATTTTATTTGAATTTTTATATTCTAACAGGAATGTATGATTGAGTGCAGGAAAAATGGTATGTATAAAATCTGTGTATTTATCTGAAAATGCACTTTCATCACATTTTTTCAAATTATAGAAAAAGTGTGAGAGCTACATGTTATTTAGTTATTATCTAAGGAAGGTTATTTTAAACAAGGGAATATCGTAAGATATTTTAATAATTTATGAAAACATTGTAATTTCAGGAAATATTATTTCTTAAAAAGTTCTGGGTAACATCGCTTTCAAAATACATTTCAATAAAATGTGGAATATTCATTCTCTAAGACAGAATATGCCTATACTAAATTGTCAATAGTCTAAAACATGAACTTTTTACCTTTTTCTGTAAAAATTATGATTTTTCACAGTAATGTGTATACAGTCAGTAACAGTATGCTAACATTTAGCACACAAAAACATGTTCTAAAAGTAGGAGCTTCTTATAGAAAACTGTCAGAACAACATGCATAAAGGACTTAACAAAAATGGAAAATTTACAGAAATGCAGTAAAAGTTTTTCTGTCAAAAAACCAACAACTTTCTTTCAGAAACGTGCAAACTTAACAACATTATGCAGTGATGAATTCTGTAAAAACTTAATATTCTGTCAAAAATTATAGTAAAAGTAAGCTACATGCTTAAATACCATTTTCTTAAAAAAAGTTTGCCATTCTTACAGAAAACTGAAAAGTTAGCAAAAGCCGCAAATTAATTTTGGCAGAAACACAAATTTCTGCCAAAAAATATTACTGCAATATAGTAGGCCTAAGTAAAAACACCATTTCCTGATATGTAAGCATATGCATTTCTAACAGAAATGTTTACATGCAACCTAAATTTTATAATTAAATAGCATAATATATCATTTAGTAAGAATATTTTTATCTGCCATAACTATGGCTGGATTTTCATGAAATATTTAGGCTATAAAAGATACACCATTAAGCAGAAATGTCAGTTTCCATCAACGTAATAATGGGGGGGGGCCTAAGAAGCAAATGCCTTTCCCCCTGAACCAGACAATTTTACAGCAAAATACAGAAAAATTGCTACCAAAGTAGACCAACTATATATATATTCCAAGCCCCCCCCCCCCTCCTTCCCTTTCTCCCATTCCGACTATCCACATTTCTGAAATGAACCACTGCTTCCTAAAGGAATTTAATAGAAATACTACATTTTTTTTCTGTCAAAAAGTCACTTGTTCATCAACACTCATTCATTCAAGTATTATAAAAAGACTGTTAATGCAATTTCAACTTTGAATGTGCCCTACATCATAAGCACGCAAACAAAGAGAGTAACATCATCTAGTTAACTTCCAAATTCAATCCGAGTCTCCAGAAATATGAAATTGAATCACATATGTAAATAGGCAGTTTATTTTTAGAAATTTCCAGCCTAATTTCAGAGTTTTTCGCTAAGAATAGAGCCAAAGTGGGGCGAGAATGACGTCACAGCCCGAAACTACCTCCGCCATTATTCATCTCGTGTATTTCAATAAGAAAGAAGTTGAAGAAAGTTGCGTGGCAACCAAGGAGAAGTAGTTTGCTTAAGTCATGACTAAAGACAAGCAACATAAAAGTAAACATAGAATATTTATTTGTCTAAGCAACTATGCAGTTCTACGACAGCATTTAATTGCCCAAGGAGCAAGAACGTGAAAATGTGCACCAATGAACCTTTAAGACAGCAAACTGAATATTGTGTTGCCTTAATACATCTATGTATATGCATTATACATTAAAGTAGTGTGCAGTGTGTATATTGAATAGACCTTTTCTTTTTTTGCAAACTAGCCTGGATGTGCTTTTTTATGACAAGACAGTTATTTTGAAGTGCACTTGGAGTAAATTCGGAAGGATTCAAAAGCCACTATTGACTTAATGGGGTTTTCTCCCCCCAAAAAAGGTATAGAAGTGCTCATATAGTTTTGCCTTCAAAACGCATAATGTAAAATGCATGCCAAATAATTCAAAGGCACTTCATGTCACACAAAAAAGTCAGTATAGCCCAGCCCAATGAGCAAAAGAAGAATTGACATAGAGGGTGCCACATAATACTGTAAAAAAATCATATAAAATATCATAAATTCAATTCAATTCAACTCAGTATACCCAGCATATCAGGATGCCATTTGGTAGGGGAATTATCCTACAATCAGGAGGATACTGCCACGTCATACAGTCATACAGTCCCTATCAATTTTAAAATAATTTTAGGAAGATTATTCCATTATATAGAACGTAAGAAAAAGAACTATAATCTGTATCTGTATTTGATATAAAAAAATGTAATCACATATGTAAAAACCCAACCAAGATCCAATCAGTAGTAAACTGTATACCTGTTAATGGGTTACCCTATATTATGGACTACTGATTATTTTATGGATACAACGTATAGTTCAATGACCTTATATTATCTTCAGGATCAATACCCCAAAAGTGCTATAAAACAGTAAATGATATAAGTTAGGCTAACAGTGAAAAGAAAGACAAATATGACAAGACATTCTTCCTCGTTGTTCCCCTCTGGCCGTTAGGTGTTTTTCCAAGCTGTCTCCTTGTATGAAGTAAGAGGTATTTTATCCAATGTAAAACCCCATCCTCCTCCCCCCCCAACACTGCCAGAGAATTTTGGAGGTAAAATATCGAGTGTTCCAAACATAATTATTTTCAGTGCTGTATCACACTCGATGGGCATTTCAGAAGATTATTTCACGAAAGTGTATGCAATTTATAAAAAAAAATTACTTCACAACTTTAGTTTTAAAGTTAACAAATGTATTTTTATCAAGTGGAATTATTTTTCATTTGAAAATGATTTTATTGACTACTTTTACATAGTCATCCATTGACATCAATAATTTAGTTGATTAAAATTAATTAAAATTTTGTGCAGTTTTTTGACAATTATGAATACAAAATTTTAATGTTGAACTCCTCTTTTGGTTGCTGAATAACATCTGGCAACCATGGAGGGAAAACTTGGAAAACTCCTAGTGGCCAGAAGAAAACAACAAGGAAGGATGTCTTATCATATTTGTCTTTTCACTTTTATCTTATCATTTTCTGATTTATCATCACGCTCGTCCATCGAATTCCATTTTAAACATAAAAAACTGCTAGATCATGATCAAAATATTCATATGAATGGGGTGTTTATGTTGAAACATAAGTAATTTTCTGGATTAGTCATAACCATTCTGAATCATCCAATACTTCCACTAAAACATGCTGTTGCTGTTAGTTACAAAAGAAAAACAAAACTATACATTGTCAATGTCTCCATGCACTTTTGTTTGCAGATAGATCAACATGCATGACAAATTTGTGGTCTTCTTGCATAATAACAGGAAATTGTGTATCGATTAGGTCTCCATAAAAGCCATAGTAAAAACCAAGGGATAGGCCTACAATTTCAAGCCAATAATGGATGACCTCAGTTAAAAATTCAAGGTTAAAATTTTATAGCTGACCACGATGCATTTTGATGCAAATCTGATTGAAATAAATAACTATTTAGCTTAATTTACATCTGCTAGCTACAGCTGGGTTCACACTAGCCTATACATAAAAAGAAAACATGATTAGATTAGAAATTTGGTTACATGTTTCCATACACCTTGTTATATAACATCCTATTTAACGTGTTATTGAATGATTACAATTTGGATACAATGGGGGGATACAAGAAAAATGTAAACATCGTGTTATATAACATTTTTCTTCTCTTTTTATAACATGTTGTGAATGTTGTTATATAACATGTTTTGTTGAATAGTGTGGATCCAGCTTTAGAAATTGAAATTGGACTTCTCATAAGTGGCGCCATCTACTGATTAACTTTTGAGTAGGCCTACTACATTTTAATTTTTTTGGCTCTCTTAGGAATTCAAAACATATAAGTATCATTCAGAAAAGTGAAGCCATACAGAGACTCTCAAGGGTTAAACTTACAAAAGCAACTACTAGATGGCCCAAGTCACATGACAAAAAATGGCCCATCCAATTAGTTTAGAAAAGGCATGATATCTGAATTATGATAAGTCTGATGAAAATATTAATTTCAATGTCCTTCTCAAGTATAGTTTATCTTTATTTTCAAAATAATTTGTAGCAAGGTGAGACTTTCCCTTTAAAGATTAACAAGCATTACAGAACATGATTATCATTCATGGTGCACGTACATATTGAATTAACTAAAATGTAACCAAATTTATTATTTATATTCAGAGCAGATGAAAATACATTGAATGGCTACAGGATAGTCACCAAGACATCTATAGCAAATTTTAGAAATTAATTGCTAAAGAACAATTGCCAAACTTCTAGATTTTATGTGTTCTTTTACCACACATTCTAATTTCTAAGAATACTGAAACAATAACGGGATGCAATATTTAATTAAATTAACTGAGTGGCTGAATCATGCCATTATTCGTGCATTTTCGGTATAACATTAACCAGCAGGCCTGCCACAATACCGTTTTCTCAATTGGCCATATCATTTCCCAACAGACAAACTATATACAGTCATAGAGTGACCACACATTATGGTCATTATGAGCTGCTCATAAAGTAACTGGCACATAAATGAAATAATTATTCCCATAAATTAAGACTGCTGTTCCATCTCAAACACTTGGTATTTGTAAGAGCAAATAACAGTATAGGCCTACTTGAAACACGCTTCATAATCAATCCAGAACCGTTTACTTCCATAGTCTAGACTCTAGAGAGTCTCTGGACCATGCACATAGATTTTCAGTGTACACCTATTATTTATTGAATTAGAAAATTATTTACAGGTACTACTAGAATTAGGCCAACATAGATATCCAAAAATTAATAATAAGTTATAATAAGTAATAATTAATAAGTAAAAGAACATAGAACCCCTGAAACACAGCTTTCCCCACGGCTTGTGTTGCAGGGAAAGCTATGTTTAAGGATATTGTTTTATAAATTGTTGCTAAATAAATCGAAGCAAAACTAAATCGTAGATTAAAATGTTTACATGACACAGATACCATTTTTAACAGATACAATATTCTGTGAAACTTCTTGAAATAATTTGTAGAACCAGCCCCTTAAACATAGCTTCCCACACAACACGCCTGCAGTAGGGAAAGCTACTTTTAAGGAGTTGGTTCACTTACTTTTGAATAAACTGGTACATAAAAGTCATCATGAAAGTGCACGACTTTCAAACTATATGGCGCTAGCTATCATTCGAAAAGCAGGGGTCAAAGACAGCACCATTTCAACAAGGTCTTTATGATAAGATAACTAATCTACAAAAGAGACTTCGAAAATAAACCAATTCTACAAAATGGGTCAATTTCTACAAAGTCATCATGTAAATTCACGACTTTCCTGCCAGATGGCACTCGCATACAAAATACTTATCTGACATAAAAAATAGCGCCATCTATGACTTTTCTGAGACCTATACAACGATTATTTTATAATAAGATGTGAAGATAAGAACTCACGGTTTATTTTAAATCATGGACTTAAATCTATATATCTTTTAAATAGATACCAAAACATTGCTTTTTGTCAAACTTTACTGTCATGTTTCTTAAACACTGAATCAGTATATGATTTTTTTTACACAAAATCATGATTTGAATAAAGAGAAAAAAACCGATTTTTATGATTTTTTTTTACTATCCAAATAAAATCATGATTTTTTTTCTAACTCTGTTCTCTACCAAAAAACTATCAATAAAATATCCCCTAAGATCTGAAGTATAACCATTTCTTAAATATTTGTTCAGAAAATAAGAGTTTAAAAGCAAGATCTACAGGTAAATCCAGGTTACTTAATTTTGTTGAATTGTGTATTATCCATAGTGAAGAACTATGTTTGTCTTCTTAGTAGATGGAAAAAAAATTCATGATCCAAAGTTTATACATATATATAAAATAAGAATGTATGTGCCATTACGGGCAATATATTTCAAGGAAATGGTATATAGGAGCTCTCGGCTTAAGCAACATCTTCAGTTGAGCATGGTATAAAAAAGGAATAATTTCAAGTCAGCTATATCCTTCAAAATCATCATAAGTTGCCATAGAAACATCATGCCCAGATACTTGAGGTAAATGCTATTGATGGCATATATTATAGTAACAATACACGAGATATAGGCTATGTGGTAAAAGGTGGGCAGCACATATATACAACTGCATGCATGGGAGTAAACATCCCCTATTGAAACACGCTTAGATCAGCCAAATATAAAACTAAAAATCCATTAAAAGATGAAAGGCTAATAATAAAAGTGCAACTAAAGTACACACAAACATGTACATTATATATTATGCAAAATGTATTCATAAACATTCTGCTAAAACGAGTTCTTAATGAAAGAAATTAGTTAACGAAATAGAAAAATGAATTTTCTATGCAACAAGAATACATATAACCAACTCAAAAGATTATTTAATTGAAACCAAGCAAAAGAGATTCGTGCACCAATGCCATCTAGTGAGAGCAAATGTAAAGAAGACATTCTAAAGAGTGAGGAATTACACCACTAATGAAAAAGAAGTCCCTGACTTTAAAAATGTCCATAAACAATAACTATTACAATTACACTTGCGTATGGCTACCCTTAAAGAAAACTTAGTGAGAAGGCAAACGGGGCGTGGCTGCATAGTTTAACTCGTTGCCAATAGAGGGATATATTACAAAGCCCAAATAAGCACCATTTCACTGACAGTGTGTAGTGCCATCTATTGGATAAAAGGCATCTCTCATGAAACATGTATGTCATAGAGGGCGCCAGCAACTTTTAGTGTCTACTGAAATCTATGGAAAAATGGCGCCTAACATGTATTTAGCAAACGTCGTGATTTCTTCAAATATGGAAGCTCTGTTGCAATTATTATTATTGTCACAGCCATTCAAATCTAGTAAGTGTGAACAAATTAAATATATTTACTAAAATGTGGGACTTTCCCTTTAAGGGATTTGATTGTTTGGTTATACAGATAACATTTCCATGCTTCAGGAACCATTTGTTTGGTCTGAATACTACGTGCCAAAGATTATGTGGTTGATAATGTAGTATATTTACTGCTTAATGATGCCTTTTAATTAACATTTTTAAAAATAATCGTTAATACACGTTATTATTGATAAAGTGCATGCAAGGCTGCAAGCACTGAGCTGTAAATGACGTCATCAGGCTAAGCTTTCCCATCACGCTCGAACTGGTATGAACGATAATTACTTAACATCAAACTAGATGGCATCATGGGCCTGCTATTAAACGCTTGGCAAGCTCTGCCTTATGACGTCATTTCATCGAAAATTTTGCAAGTAAGTACTAGACAGTAAATAGTAACCATTTTTGAGACAATTTTTTTTCTATCAAGTAGTTTGGTACAATGATTCGTTTTAGAGTGAAATTTAGACCTTAAATCAACCATTTTTTAATCAAAATCATTGATTTAAATGGGTTGATTAAAACTATAGTCTAAACACCCTGCCATATATTAATTATTCAATGGCTTCTGACAACTTGTTCATTCAATTTACTTAATTTGCAAAGAAACCAGAAATTCCGTGTCATTTTGCTCGTATACATTATTATATTCCAATGACATTTTTCAAAACCACAAGTATCTATTTTATGCATTATCATTAAAAGCACGATCATTAATTGAGCAGCAATTTTGAACATTTTCAAAATGCTTTCAAGCTCTTATAATGGTTCATACGTGCATGCACTCTTTTTATTTTAAATGTATAGATGGAATTCTTGTTTTACGGTATATACATGCCATTAAATTCAATATACCAGCCATAAATTGAAGAGTAAATATCTCTAAAGTAAATGAGCTGCATAAATAATGTTCAGTATACAAGCCTACTCGATTAATGACAATAAACAGAACATTATAAAAGGTGTAATTATTGTCAAAGAAGCTCTAAACGAACCAATTGAGAGAAATTCTGAAAAGCTGCCATCTTGATTTGGAATGTTTGTCAGTCAGTGCTGTCAGATAGGACAGTCAAAAAATCCCTATTTGGAAGTCATTAAAAGATGAGCACTCAAGATTAACACATAATGCTTCGAACCAAAGTTAGCACAATATATTAGACATTCCAGGGAGCTTGCTAAAAGAAAAGGGAAAGTCCCACTTTGTGATATTTAAGTTGTTCACACTTACTAGATATGAATGGCTGTGACAATAATAACTACAGCAGTTTCCATATTAAAGAAATTACAACATTTGCCAAACATATGTTAGGCACCATTTTTCCAAAGATTTCAGCAGACACTAAAAGTTGGTGGCGCCAACATGCATGTCAACGTGTTTCATGAGAGCTGATGTCTTTTATCCAGTAGAGAGCACTGCATATTGTCAGTAAAATGGCGTCTATTTATTCGAGTTTTGCATTTTCAATTAAATCAATGTATTCAGGACATTTTATTTAATGACTAGTTGGTAGGCTCTAATGAAATAGTAATTTCCATGCCTTTCCTAATTTTTCATGCTTTTCTTCCTACAACCACCTTCTTTTTAAAGTGGGACTTTCCCTTTAAGAACATAACTTACAATAATTTTAGAAGCATTACTGTATTGAAAAAAATTAATAAAACGAGAGCTGCATCAGTTCCTATAAATGCAATTTTTACATATACGGATGTATTAGAAATATTTGAAAAAAATTCGAAATGAAAAACTGCCTTATATATAAATCTAATGCACAAATTGAATTTTTCTTTCCTATTTTTTTTTTTTTTTTTGCTGGTGCATTTCATAGGCCACAATACTGGGTTTGGCAAAGTACATGAGTATATCGGTTCACTGGCTTGATAAATCTCAAATGATGATATCGCGATCTTTCAACACATGGATTTGGCAGAACTAAAATGGGGATTTAAAGTGCATTAAGATGCGAGGGGAAAATACACATCAAGATATACTGCAGTCTATAGAAAAACCTGCACTCGTAACAACACAATCACCTGAATATATCGGTATTAAAATGGCAAGACGTTGCATATTATAGCATGCAAAATATATATTATTAAAATGCAGATGGCACAAAATATGAGACTGCTAAGGACTGAGGCTTAAAACTTTTTTCAAAAAAAAAATCTGTCTGGAAAAATGATCAGCCGAATGATGCAGCATTTCACATTATAAGAGTAAGGTACACATTTTAAGCTTTTTATATACATTTTTTAAAATCTTACTAAGCCAGGTTAAAACTGCATTCATAAAATGCTGAAAAACGAGGAAACGTCTTTAAAAATTTAACTCCAAAGCATAATAACTGTTATTATATTAAGATTTTAATCTGGATTGGAAAAAAATGTTTTCAAAAATATGAACGAAAACAAAATGTTTGCAAATAGGAGTTTGACTGACATTCAATTATTGTAGTATTCCCTACAAAATGGCAACATCAGCTCTTTAGCAGAAGCAATAATAGTATCGATGGTTTAATTCAGAAGAAGCGAATAAGCCAATTTGTCAAAAATGAGATAATTGTAGGCCTACCATTAATTGTGATCCTTGAAGTGTCCCTAATGAACCTTAAGTTACAATAATTAATTTAACCAATAATTGCTAAAGTTACAGAAGTGAACAGTGGCGAATATCCAACAAGGTATCATTCATACAAGTTAGAAGTGGCGAATGGTACCATTCGCTAGTTTACCTTTTAAAAATTTCTCTTGACCTGGATTTTTATATACAAGTGGCGAACTTGACAATTTTCGCTCATTTTTTGCATTCTTTTTATTCAATAGATTCAATGGATGTGCACATGCGCTACTTCACCACACTTAATTTATTTCACTTTCCTGTAAAATTAATCAAAGTCAAACTAGCGAATTTGCATTTTTAAGTCTTATTAAGTACTTAATTAATTTGCTAAGTTAATTATTTAACAAAAATTAGCACATTCCCTATAAAATATATATTGTTTTATCTGTTCACCAAATTTCAGCCTTTTAATATTGTTTGTTTCCAAATTATACCAGTTTTCCATAAAAACGCTTTTTGCTTATTTGCCACTTGTGAATTAAGCCATCTGTATATAGGTATATCCATGGAAGCCGCCATTTTGCTTTTATTGTTTTGCACCTGTGTCTAGAGCAAAATTACACTAACTGGAATATTGACGCCATTAATGGATAACCCCTATTTCCCAAAATAGAAATTCTAAACTACATGGTTAAGTAGTAATTTTCACCCTTCCTTTGCTGAAGCGCCATTGTTCCTAAAGCAGTCAAAGAAAGGTTGCCAAGCACATACTTACAAGGTATACGTGACTTAATAATGAAAGATGTTCAAAGGATTTACAGAAATTTTGAAAAAATTAAGGAATATTAAATTTGAGTGCAAGGCGCGTTAAAACTACTTACACATTTACAATCACAATAATCTAAAAACTGTAGAAAGAATGGCAATGGCAAAAATAAGTGCAGCATAGTTTCCATATTGAAAAAATTACAACGTTTGCTAAATACATGTTAAGCGCCATTTTTCCATAGGCTTCAGCACACTGAAAGTTGGTGGCGTCCTCTAGGACATGCATGTCTATGTGTTTCACGAGAGCTGATGTCTTTTATCCAGTAGAGGGTGCTAAACACAAGTCAATAAAATGGCGCCTATTTGGGCTTTCTATTTTTATCCAAATGTATGTATTCAAGAGGCGCCCTCTAGGACATGCATGTCTATGTGTTTCACGAGAGATGATGCCCTTTATCCAGTAGAGGGTGCTAAACACAGTCAGTAAAATGGCGCCAATTCGGGCTTTCTATTTTTTCCAAATGTATGTATTCAAGAGGCGCCCTCTAGGACATGCATGTCTATGTGTTTCACGAGAGCTGATGCCTTTTATCCAGTAGAGGGCGCTAAACACAGTCAGTAAAATGGCGCCTATCTGGGCTTTCTATTTTTATCCAAATGTATGTATTCAAGCGGCGCCCTCTAGGACATGCATGTCTATGTGTTTCACGAGAGCCGATGCCTTTTATCCAGTAGAGGGCGCTAAACACAGTCAGTAAAATGGCGCCTATTTGGGCTTTCTATTTTTATCCAAATGCATGTATTCAAGACATTTATTTATTGATTGGTGGGCTCAAATCCAATTGCAATTTCCATGCTTATACCAATTTTTCGTGTTCTTCCTCCTACAACCCACTTCTTTCAAAGTGGGACTTTCCCTTTAATTATCTCTGATGATTTAATGATTTGATGACTCCTCTTTCCTTAACGATTTTATTTTGTTTTTTGTTCCCAGATAGCATTTTTAAATTGTAGTTGAATATGATATTTAGTGTCAAATCATCATAAAAATGTCAAAGAAATAAGTCAAAGTTTCATTAAAAGACCAGTAATTTCCACTCTTTGACATTAACAATTTAAATAAAAATATGGGAATTAAATTGGATGATTAAAATCAATTCACCGTACAATTTTAGCAAACTCGTTATAGTTACATTTACGTCTATTTCATGTTATTTCCTTAGCAATTTCTCTTTTTTTCTCTCTCTCTATTTTCCCCATGCAGCATCCATACAAATGCCCCAGATATTTTTTACTTATAATTAATGGCAATGTATTTATAGCATTCCATTATACTTCTTCTCGAATAGCAAGATGCAATTTTCCTATTCTATGATCCCTTGAGAAACATGGAATTAAACATGTACATTGTATATATGTATGGCTTATAGGCTATGTGTGCCTTCATTTTATAAACATCATGGGATTAAAGCGCGCATAGAAGGTCAAATTTATTCCGATCAGGTCACTGAATTTGATTCTGCAAAATATGCAAGTATTCAAGCTGCAGGCAAGAATAGAAACCAATACAGCCAGGGCCTATAGAATTCCTCATAGAAAAAAAAGGCAGCATTATTTTTATGCATTAGGTTGTAAAAAAAAGGAATGCATAATATCGACTTGATATTTTTAGAAATAAAAAAGTTGTTGCAAAATATTGTACATGGCAACAAAGCATGAAAAAAAAAGTTAAAATAGCGAGAAAAGAGCTGCATAGTAGCGCTGGCAATATCATTTACGCAGAGTCAGACTTTACACACTAGATAATGTAATTGCCTTTAAATAAAGTAATACGAAAAAAAAGTGGCAATGATTAATTCTTTTAGTGGATTAATACGTGGGATCTTATCAGAAAAAGTGCAAGAGTGATTTACAATTCCTTGGTGAAAATATGAAAAAGACAGAAAGAAACTGCCATCAAATCTAATTGAGCACATCATTTAGATGACATAATTTATGTCAGACTATTTATATTCTGAATTTCTGGGTGTATAAAAACCATGACTAAAATTGTTTTGGTGTGCAGGATCACAGTGCTAGATAACAAAAAGGGTAACTCACTCAGTTGTGATCTACCTAAATAGGTATATAACCTATGATGCATTTAAGAACTAGAACTACTTGAGAACTGGATCACAAAAGCGCAGGATGCCTATGAACTAGTATTCTTCTGACAGTTTTGTTCAACAAAAGAGTGAACTGGTCTGTAACCAATTAGTCATTCATTTTATAGATTAGTTACTCCTGCACGGTTCTTGCTCGGTACATGGCCAAAAACATAATTACGCTGGCGTAACTAGCCTGTTCTTTATAACTGGTTAATTTGAGTACTTCAGTTTGATCTTTCCTTGAAGATCAAAGAAATTGTCTTGAAAGCACAAAACCTCCTGCTGCATGCAATTAATTTGCGTTTGAAAATATTCGTGGAATCTGCATATATATATATATATAACATAAGCTTATATCCAATTTTTAATTTCAAATACAAAAATTTGCCCACGGGAACAATTTCAAACCGCAAAATATGCATCAAGTATTTTCATCATAAGTTCCAGAAAGATAAACATAATATGATCCATCATAATTACACAAATTCTGAAAATGCTTTCCTACATCTTGAGCTTTGAAGAAAAAAACTATTTTACGAGAGCAAAATTCTTTGCACTTTTAAGGGGGCTGTCCACATTTGTAACAGCATGGGCCTATGGGAATTTCCATGTTAAATTCGTTTTCTTCAAACTGT